>JAODKM010000099.1:25341155-25355049 GCA_026780845.1 Petrocephalus sullivani | reverse complement strand
TTCAACAGGCTTTTTTGTTGTGTTCTTGTTAATGCTGGTTTCTGAGCACCAATTCAGCCATACAGACCACTGCGTGCGAGAATGCGAGAAACTGTTCTTGTAGACACAGCGGTTTCTGGTGACCTGTTCTGATGTAGCTCTGCTGCAGTTGAAAAAGGGTTGGCCCTGGACTGTCTTATGGGGTCTGCCTGACCTGGGATTGTCATGAACATCACCAGTTTCTTTTTTGTATCTTCTCTACTTGCATACATTACTGATGTCTGCCACCTCAGCAGCAGACTTGGTCTTCAGGTTATTGATGATCAGCACTTTGGTCTGTGGTTGAATCTTTGGCATGTTTTCAGAAGTCAGGTTGCACTTCAAATGAAGGTCTGGTGTCTGGGTTTCTTTTTATACACACCTGGGATTATGTTAGTTAGAGTATTTGTCACAGATGAACCTCTAATCTGTGATTGGTTGAATCATTAAAAGACATTTGTCATTACAAAAACAGGTGTTATGGACTTTACCAAGCTGTGAACATCAGAACACTTTCTGACTGTTTCATTTTGCACCCAGTTGTTAATGTGAAAGCCCTTGGCATTAAATTGATCCATTTATTGTAACAATTGATTGATTAGAAATAAAGTTATATGTCTTTTTAAGTTACTATGTCCGTATGTGACAAGACTTTTGTCAATGACTGTAGACCTTCATCCATATAATGTAAGATCCATCAAACATTCACATTTTTACAAAGATTTATCAGTTTAAAAGCTGAGGTTGATTGGAGTCACCAAATTGCCCATAGATGTGGGTCTGGGGGGTGAGTATACCCTGCAATGGGCTGGCCCCCCATCCTGGGTTGTTCCCTACCTCGTGCCTGTAGCTTCCGGGATAGGCTCCAGACCCCCCGGGACCCAGAAGGTTTCAGAAATGGATCGATGGACAGCCTTTCCTTGAGTGTAACAATTCAATGCATTTTCCTTTTTCCTGTACAGTTTAAGACCATAGAATATTTTATAATCTTCTTAAACTGAACAGACCCTCATTGATCATTGATAGAATGAAGAAAAAATGGCACACAGTGGTACAAAAATGCTGTAAGAATCACAAATAATCTAAGTCTCTGTTTGAGGTAGGAGAATTAGATTCAGTATGTTGCATTGTATATATCACTCCAAATTTCTGGAGTTCTCAGTCTGAGTTTTTGCAACATGTTCTGTCCCTGTAATACAATAATATCTAACGGAGCTAATGGAGGACAACAACAATTTTCACAGGAAAATGTTTTTAGCCAAAGTTTAAAGTGAAGTTGAATCATAGATGTTGGTGCTTCACTGAGGTGAGGCCTCAGAGAGCCTGGTGTTTTAGCACTTTACATGAGAAGCAGCAGAGAGATTCATTCACACACTGAAGGGAAAAATACTCTTTACAAAGACAACGCGTGCGCTGCACAGGCACACAAGTATAGGTCCATCTATACTACGAACTCCTATAGACAAAAATACTCCAAACTGCACTATTAAGCATTTTGCACAGAAAACAGAAATTGTAATTAGACGATGTGCCTGGTTGTGATGTTTCTTGTCTGTTCAAAAAGGTTTACTATTATGTTCTTAACTGAAAAAAAAAATACATACACACAGGGCTGTGTGAGAACCAGCATAATTACAATGCATTGTTGAGGTACTGTTTGTTTTCTAACCTCCCATGACGAAAGCTGGTGATTGTTATTATCTCCTTCATATAGCTCCAGCATTCTGCAGGAGACTTTAGGAACAATGTTTCCTTTCTTATTTTTTCTGCTAGGTAAGATTGTAATTAAGGTTTTGCCTTGGCAATGATATACTGCTGACCAGCCACTTGCTGTTGCTGGAAATGTCATTTAAACGATGTGCTTTGAACTGCATCCAACCAATCAAATATAAAGGTAAAATTATTCATAGTTTGCTGCAATTTTATAAATGTACATACACCAACATATACGACATTCATTTTCTGTATCCGCTTGTCCTATTCAGGGCCTGTCCCAGAAGCTATGGGTACAAGGCAGGGTAGAGCCCAGGATGGGACACCTACCCAACGCAGGGCACCCTGACACACCAGTCACATACACATCTATGGGCAATTTAGTAAATCACCTTAGGATGTTTTTGTACTGGGGGATGAAACCCCACAATGACATGGGGAGAACATGCAAACTTTACACACAAAGCCTGTGTGAGGCATCAGTGCTAACCACTGCACCCCATGTATACATTCTTCACGCAATTCTTTTTTTTTGATGCAATGGTTTGGTTTAATTTTCTGAGATTTATTTTTTTTGGTAAATAATTTCTACTTAGATATGGACTGCTCCTAAAATCTGGGTCTCCATGGTAGAGCCTTTGACATTTTTGTATATTGTAACAGCTCATTTTGCTTTTCCCTCTAGATTGTGTTTTATATTCAAGTATGGTACTCCATCCATTTTCCATAACCAAAACAGAAAACCATTTTCCAGTTGAGGGTTGTAGGGCATCCAGAGGCCAAGGGTACAAGGCAGGGAACAATTCTGGTTGGCCCATTGTACTAATACACCATTCATTCACACCTATGGGCAACCTGGTAACTCTAATTAGCCTCTTCATGTTCCTGGACTGTAGGGGGAAACCAGGGTACCTTGAGGAAACCCCATGGCAAAATGGGGAGAACATGCAAATCCCACACGGGACCCTAGCAAAGACTCAAAGCCAGGTCCCAGAGGTGTCAGGCAATAGTACTAATCACTGCACCACCATGCCACACTATATGGTACTCTAATATAACAAATATACTGTATACTTATGTAAGATTACATTTAAGGCAGGATATGCCATATGTTAAACAATAGTAGAGATTAATATGCTGACAGGTAAAACAGAACTTCTAAATTTTTGACAGTGTTGGAGGAAAAAAACAATGATTTAATTAGGTAGCAGGTTAAAATATATAAAGCTGTCTGTTTAAGGGGTGACAGATAATAAGTGCCCCCTACCACAGAAGCTGACCTTTCAAATGTACTTGTACCGTATTCCCATTACGAATGAAATTAAACTTTAGTATGCAATACAGGCTAAGAAGTAGTCTAAGGATAAAATGATGCATTTAGCTGAGGAAGGGGCTGCTGTGAGTTTTGAATGGCCAAGCTAATGTGAGTCCCGCAGGAGCCACCATTCCCAATCAGAAATGCCCTTGTTTTCATTCTCTTCAAGAGCTTTAAAACTTGGACCATCATCTTACAGACGTATACAGTATATGGCAGATCTATGTGCCTTTGCTCTTTCAGTTAAATTTACTCAATAGCAGGGCTGAACGATTTATCGATTTCAAATTGAAATCGCGATTTGAAACAACGCAATTAGCAAATTGCAAAGGCTGCGATTTAGGATATGCATTATACAACACATGTGACCCAGGATTTAAAACTGTTGTGAGAATAGTTTTACAAATTCATGTCGTCCTATTTGTGTGACAATCAGTCTAACCAATCAGAAGTGCCGTGCCCCTCACATTCCAGTCATGCTTACCAATCAGAAGTGGCCCAAAGTGACTGCGTATAGGCCCACAAACAACAGACACGTGAAACCCAAGGAAAACGTTCCATTCGCAATGCGGAAAAATATCGGTTCCGCTGGTGAGCCGTAAGTGAATTAACTTCGTCTTTCATGGTCAGAGATTGTCCACAGAAAGGTCCTATTATTAGGAGTCTAAACAGCGTGAGCCACAAGATCCCTAATGTTTTTATTACTTTATGTAACTTACAAACGCGGCTTTTATGATAATAGTTTTATGTGTCGTTGTTCTCTGCTCATTTGACCCTTGTGTACATGTCCACGTAAAAATACACTCACTTTACCATGTTAACTAGCGACTGGGAACATTTTTGGCAAATAAATGACCATAAAACAATATTAAGCTGTTTTGTCTTAAATTTCTAGTAAATTGGGCAGAAAAGAACGCAGCATTTATCTGGTAACAGCAATCACACAATCATATGATCGGTTAAAAAATCAGATTGTTTAGAAACTGCTCTTAGTGTACATGTCATACAGTGAATACTGAACTGAGTTAAAAAAAAAAATCTCAAATCAAATCGCAATTAGATATTTTCTTTAAATCGTTCAGTTCTACTCAGTAGTAAAAATAGTCAAAATTAAATGTAACAGGCAGTGTCCCTCCCGAAGTTTCAGCTGGAAACCACTGTCCTTCCTTTGTTGTTACCATAGATTTTCTGTAAATCTATGCCTGACCACGAACTGACTATAATTACAGGAGCTTTAACAGTTAATTAATGTTTTTGACTTTACTGAGTTGAATATGTTGTCTTGCAATATCTGTTGGGTAGTGGGTGATATTAAACTACTGGGATTTGAATGATAGAATCATCCACCCACCTTCTAAATGTTTATGGTTGTCAGGGTCTCTGGGGCTGCAATCTGGATATCAGCATTCCACTACATCCTAAACCTGTGTCCTTACTAATGAAGGTCAGTAACCCTACCCCCTACTGGTCTATCTTGAATTTCATAATTAAATAATCATCAAAGCATTACGTATCTGGAAAACAATTTTACTAGAAAACAAATACTGATCAGTTTCTAACAATCATCAATAACAAAAATACATTTACCACTCTATAAGGAAAGCAGATTTGCATAATTATACAAAATTACATTTAACAACCTAAGTTTTACCAACAAGGCCTTGATTTATCTTGGACAGGATGTATGCATGCACGCACTCAGAGACATGAAATACAGGCAATTTAAAAATACCAACTAACCGAACGGCTTGTCTTTGAACTGTGGGGGTGAAACTCACATGACACCAGGGGAACAAATTCCACACACCTACAGAGCAGTGGGGGAATTCAGACCAACCCTAGAGGTGTGAGGCAAGTGCTACGTATTGAGCCCTCCTAGCCCTCACCTTTGAACTTTAAAATTTCACTGTTCCTCACTTCAGTACACAAAGCACCAAACCTTTGCCCCTCATAGGCTGTAAACAGGAAACGTTCTAGCGTAAGAAAAACAGGTATTGCACTGGCAAAGACAAGAGCCGAGGAAGTTTACAAATAAGCAAATTATACCCCCAACTGTTTTAAGAGCCCTTAACCTTCAGAGCATATGCTGGGAATTTTAACTCCAATAATTTCAGGGCTTGAGTTAAAGTTACAGTATGGGTATCTGTTAGTATGCTAACTTACCTATCTACATATGAAGCACATTGACAGGTGGTTGGTACTGATTCATCCCTTATGCAAAAAACCTCCCCATCCAAATCCCAGACCCATTCCTCAACCAAAGTCTTGAAAAAGAGTTGTTAAAGTAGAAGATGACGTATGTATGACAAATAAAACACAACAAAGACGTCACATTTTAAAAGCTAAAAATGTCTATAAATTTGTATTTCAGATGTTTTTACTAAAAGGAAAATCGGACAGATGAAACACTTTCCGTTACGGGACCCAGGTTAGGAGGGCAGCCAGAAGTTACTGGCCTTCGGGACAGAAATGAAAGAGAAACATTTCTAACCCAGGACTGGGGTCCTCAACTTTTTCCCCCCAGGGGCCAAATTCAGCAACACAAAGCCAAGGTCCAAAGAGCCCTGGTCTTCATTTCCCAAGAAACACAGATGCCGAGAAGACAGGAGGATGGTAGATGCAACACTCATTCTGAAATTACTCACCTCAAATTTTAGTTCTGGAATAAGGACATAAAGACATGTGCGCTCCCCAATGCAATTCTGGCCATAATGAGGCTTGATTGAAATATTAACTGGATATGTCATAATCTGTAGCATTTCTTAAGATGTTAAGGGGGAAAAAAAATTATAATAATCCAACCTACTGCTATTGTTGGAGTGACAGTTACAAAAAAAACATCTGTTCTACTCATTAAAGCTATTCCAGTAAAGTTTGAAAATGCATGTAGTACTCAGCCATTCATAAAGATTAAAAGATTTTAAGATTCTAATTTTATCAATTTAACCACCATCACCTTCCCAGTCTTCAGCACAGACAGGGATGGTGTGAGCCAGAATCCTATTCCTGAAAGCAAAGGATGAGACTGGAACCACCCGGAATGTGACACCAGTCCACTGCAGGGAACACCCATAAGCTTTGTGCAATTTAGGATTACCAATTTATGAGGTGCAGCTACATTTCCAGTAATACAGTTTATATATCGACAATGTAGATGGTGTAAATTTTTGGTAAATGTAAATTTGGTACCATGTGTAGGCACTTCTTTTGAAGTATACATGCACAGCCCCAGACCATGCTACTTTTTGATTTTCCACTGCTGCAGCTTACACCAGGTGAGGCAAAACTATAATTATGTTCCTCAGCTGCAGTCACAAATTATGGCCTAGGAGTAATCCAAACCCCCGCAGACAGTGTAGCCTTCAACAGAAGAGGGATTCCCATTGCTACCGAATGGCCTATTAAGCAATGCTGGCCACACAGGGAGCACAGCATTCCAACTGGATTCAAACATCAGTCTCCATTCTACCACTTAAAAAATAGATGGTTGAGGGAAGAAAAAAAAAAACCTGAAAACAGAACTAGCGTGCTGCCCATTTCATTGTTAAATGCTCCTTCACTCACCTTGGAATCTGTTGACATCCATTAGGATTCCAGAAATCTATAGCAACTCACTTAAAATATAGATTCTCCACTTTTTTTATTCACTCAATATACTGCTCTACATTTCACCCACCTTAGACGTAAATCACAACATAGTGAGCAGTGATTTATTAGTTCTGTACAAAATTAAATGAATCATATAAACTGTACATTTTTTTTATCATGCACACAAATTCCATGAAGGACAAAAAAGCTTTTTAAACAAGTATATTTACAGCATCCTGTTGCAACAGTGACCTCTGCTGCCAAGCAAACCAAACTTCTTGTCTGAAGTGTCATGAAAGATGACAAAAGTTGAACTTCATTTTGTTCCCCAGTCTCTCAACATACTATCATTTCCTTTTCCGATGGGCTCTCTTTCCCCATGTGTCCGTTTTGAGGGCAGATGGTTAATCATGGACATCAGAACGCTGCCAAATGTCACTCATGACAGTGACAGAAAGAACAGCTCCACTGTGGGTCAATGGTTACTGGGGCACTCCATGATGTAGGGGGGTTGGAAAGGACGGGGGGGGGGGGCGGCGAATGAAACGATCACTCAATCTCAGTGAAACGAGCAAACATGGCTTTCCGCACAGCATCTTTGTAGGTGTCAGAAGCAGAGAGGCTGTAAGAGCTGCCTTTGGTCCCCAGGCCTGCTCCCTTTGTCCTTAACTGAGTCTAGAAAGGGAGAAAGCCAGACAATGAGCAAACAGAAACCTTAAGATGCCACTGAGGAGCGAGTCCCAAAGACGTCTGCCGTGCACGTGGCTACACGACTGACCTGGATGGGCGCCGTGATCCCTTGCTGGTTGCGGCCCAAGCCTTTGCCCTCCTGCCAGCCCATTGCCTGGAGCATCTTACTCCCGATATTGTCACTGTTCAGGCCATCTTTGGTGGGCTGTTCATAATTCCTGCCAAGGCAAAAGCCACATCTCTGTTTTAGGTAGAATTCTTAATTACTAATAAGAGCCCAAAACAATCCCACAACCAAGTCAATGAATTTACTCATGCATCCAATTCAATACGATTCCACTAAGCAAGTCACTTACACTACAGGAGGCTGGGTAAATTTCTTCTTTTTAGGAACAGGAGGCTCTGGGATACCATATTTCTCTCTCCTTTCAGCTGCCCGGTCTCTGTACTTCATCTATACAAGAATTTCACTGGTCAGAACTGACACGGTCACTTTTCAACCAGAAGATTCTGATTGATACTAAATCAACTTGTACCTCAGATTCTTTTCTTTCCAAATCTTCGAGCTCTGATTCAGTCAATCTAGATCTTTTGTAAACTTCTAGATTTTTCTGGAATAAGAATGAAGAGGAGTAGAGAACACATTCTATTTACGGAAACGAAAGCAGATGAACTGGAATACAGTATTCTGATGAGGGTCATGTGTACTACAACTTAATTAGAACTCTTCCTTGTGCACACAATCCTGGCTCCTGCATTTTAGTGACACCAGAAATATGTACCTTGTGCAGGTCTGAGAGTTGCTGGTGCCGCACCAGGGCTTCCTTGTTGGGGAACTGCCTCCGGCACAGCAGGCAGGCCATCTTCTTCCAGTCAGTCAGCCTGTCAGTGCCATCCTCACCCCGGTCAGACTCCACCTCCTCAGGATCACTATCTCCACTGTATGCAGCCACCAGTCCGCACTGGCCAAATAAAAGTAATTTTCTGTATAGTGATGCACATTTTATGTATCCGGTAATTAACTCAATGCCACCATGGTCTTCAGAATGCCAAACATTACCGTACTAAAGCCCTAAAGCTGCACTCAGTAGTTCATGGGGCAGTGATGTCAGCGTGGTATAGTGGCATAGTACACTTTACCCTTGCATGTGTATCTGCCGTAGTAATGGATAGTGCGTAATTCTGCAGATGTCTAGTGTGCTGTTTACTTGTTGCCACGCATGACTGACTTAATGGGTAAGTCATTAATACGTTAATATGTTAAACTTTGTTAATTTGGTGTAAACCGGAGGTCTAAGCATTAATGCACGACTATGTTGTGCCAACACGAATAACATTTTCTTTCTGGAGTTGCCTTGCTAATTTGATCTCAGATATATTTAGTAGGTGAGAGATTTGTTCAAGACATATTACGCCAAATTAATATATTTGTCATCTGAGTTTATATTTAATTTGTTTTATTTAAGATATGGAATTTCTGCATTGGAAAGGATGTTTGTAATGTAAGCTGTAAACTATGATAAGTTTCTGATTATGTTTATTTCTGTTGTAGACCACAGCCAGTTATATTCAGCATACTAATCACTGCTGCTCTTGTACTGGACCAGAATGGCAACCTTTTGTACCAATTATCAATCTGCTCCCCCTGTATAAAAGTGTTCATACAAGACCTCCCTGCTCTGTGTTCTCTAACCAGAGCCAGCCCCCACCATTTCTTCACATACTCAACCAGACTATCCAGAGATGCTCCCATAGCTCTTGCACAATTACCCCACAAAGAATCAACAATCATTACAATCACATATTTTCATAAGCTTAATATAATACATTGCAACGATATAGACTTCTTGCCTCCAAGTCATACTTCAGTACCCTGCCCATCACCTTCACTGGGTTGTCCTCTTCTCCATTCTTAACCGTTTCTGGCACTAGGAGCTGCGGTGGTGGTGGTTTCTCCAGCGTCCCAGCCTGCTGTAAAGTTCCACATCATTAACTCGACGTGGGGTTCATTACTTTCTTAAAATGACATAAAATCAATTTTACCCATGCTTAAAGCAGCAGACATGCGTTCTGCTATCGAGGACTTGATTCCATGCAGTGGCACCATGGCAAAGAATGCAGATACCTTCTTCTCAAAGAGGGAATAGCCCGCATCTGCCGCCGCCGCCTCCTTCTTTTCCTCCTGGCTCACTGGCTGAAAGCTGCTCTTAAAGTTCTCTTTCTGTTTGTTGAGGCTCTTTGCCCAACGCTCCATATCCTTGGCGATCTAGGGGAAGCATACATCCGGCTCAACAAACCCACACAAACCTGCAAACCGAGAACTACGGAATTTGATCCCAGAATTCAGTGGCACTTCAACATAATTTTAACCACAAGGGTGTATTAATAGCTCAGGAAAGCAAGCAGCCTTTGAAGGTCTTGTTGATCTTGAGGTCAATCATTTTATAGCAGGAAAATATAAGCATGCGGTGGGAAACCTGTTGTGCAGTCTTGTTCTTGGGCTTCTCCCGCTTTTCCTTGGGTTCCTTGGCATCCTTGCCCGCTGTGGCTGCTGCCATGTTAGAATTTGCAGTCTGGGCAGAGCTGTTATCAGGTGCTGGTACATACGTCTGTTTCTCACTGTCCCAATACAGGTACTGCTGCGTCTGGGAGTTGTAGTAATACTGAGGAGAACAAAAAAAAGTGCTCTGTAACAAAGAAACACCACTGGCCAAGAATCGGTGCAACAGATGAATATTAAGTAATGGTGAATGAAGGAGTAAGCATTTTTATGAGCAAAAAACTCAAAGTACTTTGGATAAAAAGACCTGTTGTGAAAGCAATTATGAGTCAACATCTGCAGACTTTAATCTTAAAATAACTGGCAGGCACAAAACGGTGGTGTTGCCACAATGCACTTACCTGACTGTTTGGGTCATAGTATAGGCCCGACTGTGGGTCATAGTAATAACCTGAGGATTCATCATACTGGTAGGTTGAGGTGTCAGGAACGGCTGTAGAGGACCACCACACAACCATTTTAACATCTAGGTCTGCAGAGCAAAAGCATTTTGCTATGCGTGTTACTAACAGTGCAGAGGGTTCCCATTCAAAAGTGGGATCAGAATGGTGTTTGCTAAAAGAGGCATCTCTCCACAGAATGGAACTTGCAGGTAGTAGCTGCTCTTACCAGGTTTGCTCTCTGATGGGGCTGCAGTAGTTGCAGTTGCTGTGGCTGTAGCAAATGTAGGTGGAGCTTTTATGGTGGCTGTGGCTGTGATGGTTGCAGACTGGGCTGTAGCCGTTTCTGTGTTCTGAGAAACCTGTGCTATCTGGAATGCAAAAGAAAAACCTTTAAGAATAAAAACATTGGGCTGCACCAGTCACGGATTTAAGCTACAGTTTGAGTTAAACATAAAAAAACCTTGCCTAACTAAAGCCTACTTTTTCTCCCCCCAGATTTATAGCATAGAAGTAAACGCCGTCTATTGGTGCTTCAGGGCTCGAACTCCAGCTTGTGATAAGCTGTGAGCACAGTACTCACCTGGGTGACCGGCTGGCTGACAATATGGGGCTGATAGACCTGTGTGCTAGGAGGGACCACCACTCCAGAGATGGCTGGAATCCCGGGGGCAGCTACAATATTAAAACACAGATCAAAATATCACCTGCTGCATTTCCACATCACAGATCCAACACTGATCCATACATTCACTTCTATCTTTGATACTGAGTTGTCCCTCACCTCCAAGCAATCCATCGCCACGTGTCGTGTCCAGTCCTCTTTGCTGTTGGTAATATGCACTGTACTCCTGACCGTACTACAAGTTACACAAACCATTATTATTCAGCAATCGAGTGGTTCACCCTCTTTTCAGCTAAGCGCACTGGCTTTTGAGGAATTTAACATTGGGATCACTGTGAATAGGAGTACAGACTCACACAATGGTGCAGGTACTCACCTGTGCATACTGGGCAAAGCCTTCCTGCAGGTAATTATACTCTAGTGCTCCTTCCCCACCTTGTTGAGGCTGATAAAAATTTGATGTTAGCAACCTGACGGCCTTGGCCTCACAATGTCCATTTACAAGAATAATGGCCCAATACCTGGCTGGAGGACCACTGAGCAGCAGCGATGGCTGTACTGGCCACAGAGAGGGCACTGATACGATTTCCGTCAGGCGTAACCAAATCCCTGGCAGAGGCAAAGAACACGGAGTGTCAGAGTGCGTCAGGAGGGCAAAGCGGAACAATTTACCAGGATTATAAAGTACTATAAGAAGTCACTGGACAAAGAGATCCACCATTACTATTAACACAATTCTCTTTGAACTGATTTGTAACTGACCAAACTCTTGTCTTACGGGTATTTGAGCTTTACTGCATTCAAAAGAAAAGATGCTGAAATCTAGACAGCCAACTCACTTCCTAGTGCTTTTTGCATAATCCACACCAATGGTCTTCCCATCGAGTTTGAGTGGGGGCTGAAGCCCTTGGAGGATGGTGAGAAGCTGCGAAGCTTCCTATGAAAGAAGGAAAGTTTATCCTCAAAAAAATGAGTTCCAGAAACATCACTCACTTCTGGGTACAGAGAATATTTCCAATCAATGAGTCAAATCAAACATGCGTGACCCCAGCCTACCAGAGGGGAGGAAAGCTGCACAAATGCAAAGCCCCGATTCTGTCCAGTCTGCTTGTCCTTGATGAGTCGAATATTGCTTGCCGAGAGGTTGGCGTAGGGCGCGAGGGCGGCCATGATGGCCTCCACCGTGGTGAGGGGGGCAATGTTCCTCAAGATGATTGCTATCGACAGAAAATGAAGTAGTCATTATGTAACAAACAAAACTTGGAACAGCTTCAGCAATAATCAAGCTCAGTTATTCTATATTAGCAGGCAACAAAACACTGAGCAAACATTTAATTTTTATCCAAACCATAAAGTAACCAATTAAGAGAGCAGCCCATGCTTACTGTCACCATAGTAGTCTCCACTTTGCTGGGGCTCAGTCACTGTGCTGGGAGCGGTAGTCTCACCTTCTGTTAAAGACAATTAGTACAAGATTACAAAATGAGAAATCATCAGGGTCAACTAACAATCAGATCTTCCGAGAGCTAAGAACAGTGTCAATGCAGCTGTTTCCATCTTGGAAGTTCCTATAATACAGCACCAGGGAAAACCCAAGAAATCACGCCTTGGTGAGAGGGAGCACTGAGAAACCATCAGGATGCTAGGGTATCAGGGTGGAGACCTGTCCAGCTATTCACCTCAGCCCAAGGGAGCTATGCGACTGCACACAACATCACAGCAGCCTGTGTGCCTGGGGGCTACCAGCAGCGCTACTCACCAACTTTGGCTGCTCCACACCTGAAGCACTTCAGCCTCCTTCGGAAATTATACAGTCCACACTGCAAGCAATCGGTTACATCATTTTTATTCATAAAACCACCAAGTGGCTGCATTAAACCTCCTAAATCCGCAAGGGAACACCGTCCTGAAAGCAATCCTTACTATAAACGTTTTATTCAGCCACAAGATAGCATGGAAAAAAAAACAAAAATAAAAAAAAAGGAGAGGTAATTTGCAAGACATGCAAAAGATGGACCCAAAACCTGTTTGTGCAAAGATACCTGGCAATTGAGCCAACATGATAGCGGGGGTACAAGCAGGTACTCACAGTGTTGCACAGCCAGTCTTCAAACTTCTGTCGTGGGGTGCTGTACTGCATGACCACATTCTTACCCTGGATCACCAGCTGCTTCTGCAATACGAAGACAACGTGCACAATTATTTCGGTTCATTGGGGAAGGAGGGCAACATGGGCTGAGCAGGTCTGACAATTTTCACTGCAAGGACAAGCCCAGTTGAGTTGGAAGGGGAAGTCAAGGAGTCCCATGAGGATTTTAGGAATGAGGTGGAAGGTGCTAGCTGAACAGGTTGTGTGCGTTCTAAAGAGAAGTCTAATGGTGTATCGGACCCGAGTGCTGCCGGCTTGCCAGAACCTGGCACCGGAGCAGTGTGTGAAAAGGAGCCAAGGAAGTCTTCATATGCAAGTCAACTGTGTGAGAACCTAAAATCAAGGAATGTTTCCTGGTCTGTGGAGACATTTCAAGACCACAAGTAAGGATTTTAAGACAAGATACTCAAAACCACACAGCTTCAACATTACACACCTATCTGGTTGTAATATATGGTAAACCAAGGAACGAGTAGAGCTTCGTTTTCACTAGAGATTAAAACTAAAAATCCAAATTAAAGTACAATGTTACTACATTAACCCTGTTGTATAAACCCACACTGCTCGACATAAAAACATAAGTACGAAACGGCTATAACAATGAACATATCCACAAAACCTGCTTAACTTGCCAACTTTAACAGCGAAGCCAAATTACTGTTCTGTAGGAAATTCCTTTCCACCACGTCAGGTGCAAAATTCACTCAAAACGTTTCGGGGGGGGGGGGGGGGGAAAAAAAAAGAAAAAAAAAAAAAAATGAAAACCGGGTGGGGGCAACAGAAAAAGGAATCACAAAAAAGGGGCCTTAAGAAAGTTGAAGAGGGGCAGGGGCTTCAAGAGGGGGTCTCTGAAACC
>JAODKM010000099.1:25328544-25341055 GCA_026780845.1 Petrocephalus sullivani | reverse complement strand
TTTGAACATGAGCCCTCCCACTGGCACCGAGGGGGGGCGAACAAGGGGAGGGGGCGGGGGGGGGGGGGGAGGGGGGGGAAAAAAAAAAGAAAAAAAAAAAGACTGAAAACCCTGTAGCAGCATCGGAAACAGGATCTTCCAGAAATGGGCCTTAAGACAGTTGAAGATGTGCAGGGGATTTAAGAGGAGACTTCTGCAATCCCATTGAAATCCACGTTTAACCTTCAGCATTAGACCTTCCAGAAAACATCTACAGAGTCATTTTCACAAAATGACCCATTGCTCTTCCTGCCCTGAGCCTTATTTTCTTTTGAAACCATGGAATTTCCTCATGGTTTATTCTTCCCTTCACATTCTGCTTTCTGTGTTCTGATCCCCAAGGTACAATCTAGACTTGGCGATTGTGAAGCAACCTGATTGGTCTCCATCCATCGGGTAGCATCTTGCAAGTGATAAAACTCCACGAAGGCGAAACCTCGGCTTATACCTAGAGACAGCATTCAAATATAGACGGGAGTTGTGTTAGTCAAAGTTCGTTGGCATAATAATCAAGCTGTCACAAACTGCTTCGCGACTCAGATACCCATACAACAAAATGGGAGTGACTTGATCTGGGTACGTCACGAATTTTTGCCATAGCAAGAAACCAATTCCGAAAGACCCTCGCTATACAATCATGCAGTTATGCAACAGGTTTCCCTCAAAAATAGGATGAATATTTTGGGAAAGCATAAACCTACTTACCTCATCACTTTTGTCCCTGCTCAACACTAATACAGATTCATTTTAAAATGTACATTACGAGGGAAGAAAATGATCTTTCCTTTGCTATGGCAAAAAAAAAAGTCTGAATGGAAGCAGATTGGCCCTGAGGTGTCAAACTGGGAAGAGGACATGCCTACGCTCAAGACTCTCACCTGTCCTCTTCCTCTTCAACCGGACATCTGCAGGTTTAGGTCCCTCCAACTGCTCTATAGCTGTTCGAACCTGATCCGGAGAGAGAAACTGCCATTTCATATACAACATCAACCAAAGGTAATCCCAAGGACAAGAGTCGGGAAGGAAGCACTTACATCTGCCTCAGTGACCTGGTGGGGCAGGCCCCTGAGCATGATTGTCTTGCTCTCCACCTCCTCTCCTGGTTCATCCCTGTAGTCCTGATCCATGTAGTCTCCATCAGAGTGGTACCCATCTTCAGACCTATCACTGTTACGGCGTTTCCTCTCTCGCTGTGAGTAAGAAGCAAAATTTGTTAAGATTGGCCAATCATATGAATGTAATTATAACACTGAAAATGAGCTGGTTATCTGAGGTACGGTGATTATCAGTTAAGCGTACGTTTTCGCTTTTCTTTATAAACCCAATTGTTATCATTTCTATCCTAAAGTTATGCTGATGCAGAAGCAATCCTAGTCACAAAAGACTAAATACAGTTCAATCTGACATACCCCCCTCGAAAAGGGGTAGCATCACAAACACACAAACAACAGAAATTCATATTGGTACCTCAGGGCTGTCCTGCCGACTGCGTTCCCCCTCGTAGCGGTCACCACGCCTCTCATCACCCCAGCGCCGCCCCTCGTACTCGCGTTCCGAGTCCCTGTCTCGTCTCTCTCGCCACTCAGCATCATCCCTGGATTGGTCTGGCCCATATCTGCCACTCCGCTCTGTGCGGCTGACTCTGCAAACACAAAATCATGCGGGTCACTCTACCAGTGCTTCATATGGGGACAACTAACCAAATCTCACAAGCATGGACACAAACAAGAAGTCAAACTCTTTGGTTCAGAAGGGCTTGGACTGTAAGAACATCAAAATCATCCATCGTTTTCAAATGTTTAACCAAGGTGGAATCATGACCAATACATAATACACTATGTATTGTTTATGATCTGGTACAGTTGTGATATTTACATATTTCCACTCTACAGCCACCAAAATGGCTCCCTTATAATTAATTATCCATGACACTGACAGCTAGCTGAATATAGAAAGTAAAGGACTAAGATAACCTTGTTGTAGGTGTGGGGGACATTTTCCTTTCTCAGTTAACCAACTAGGAAGCAGCTGACAAAGGTCAGCTGTTAAAACATTGATATTTTAATCGTAAATTGAAATACATTAGTGTCAATCAGATCATAGACACCTAAAATATTTGGATTTTCCATTACGTACTCTGAAGGGCTTACAAGAAAAACAATGCTTAATAAAACTAAATGCTCTTGCAGTAACGGAGCATATCTTAATACAAAACTGATGACCATCCTGTTATTTCTCTCTCAATGAGAGGATACAATGAGTAAGTGTGAAAATTAGATATTTAATCCGAATTACTGCATTTTATAACAGCAGCGCTACATGCACATACCTTTTATCTGCTCCCATTTCAGAAGATCCCGAAGACTCGGTCTTGTTTTTCCAAAAGATTCTGGGGAGATATTTAGCAAATGAAGGCGACGATAAAGGAGACTGCTCCCCAAGAAGGGCAGCCTAGCTAGCCGACACGGCCGGGCTGGATTTATCGCCGTGACCATTTTCACAGGGGTCAAAATGTGGCCTATCGAGGCTGACCAAAAACCGGCGAATTCCCACGGAGTTTCTGGGAGGCTGCAGCAATCGCGGGCCCTCCGGGTGATAAGATAGGGACGCGGGGCGCGTCGGGAGGGGGCCGGCAAACGGGGCCGCACAGCCGCGCTGCATTCGCCGCTAACGGCTACCCGGCAAATGCAGCCGTCACACACTCCGGCTAACAGCTAACGGCTCGGACGTGGTCATTTACTGGGAAGGACGCTGGAATAAAGCACGCCTTTTTAACAATTATCGTGGGATTTAACACATTCCTAGCAATGTTCTACGAGATATAAGTCAGCTAGTTAGCACGGATGCTAAGCTTGACAATTATAAGTGTCGCCGAAAATACAGCAGGCTACAGCCAGCTACGGATAACATAGCATTTAACTAGTTATTTGTCTTACTTACTTACCCAAGCAATCGACTTTTCTGCGAATAAATCAAACTAAAACCGGCTTATTTTTAAAAATCTCTAATCATCGACGACGCATAATGAGCCAACATCTACAAAATGGAGACCGTATTACCCGTAATAAATTAAAAGGAAATATTTTGCAATCGCTATCTATACTTATTAAACAATTTAAGAACTTACCACTATTTAATAAATTCGTATGCTGCTTCAGAGGAAAAAAAAAAACGAACCTTAAACGAGATATTTTGCTATACTCCTAATGGCTGGAGTCAAGGTCCTCCCATGTCTAATCAACTAGAAATAAAGATGTCCTCCTCCTTTTGCTCCCTCCTCGGGCCCGCAGCAGCGACTTCCGGTTTGCAGTGTCCCTCTTCCTCGGCGAGTGTAACACGCAGGCGCGCTGAGGCCGGCTCAAATGTGTGCATCGCCATCTGCTGTTCTGGAGTGTAATCTAACAGTAAACAGTATCATAAACGAGGTGAAAGTAAAAAAAACATGCAGCAAAAAAAATGATGGAACACCGAAAATGTGTTACTGATATTGAGCTATTGACGAAACATCCCTTCTAGCATTTAAAAATCAAGGTTTAAATGTTTCATTCAGTATTAGTCAATTTCACACTAATACTGCCTCAGGCTTCCAGCATTGGGATAATAATATGTGTTTTCTCTAAAAAAAACATCTTCCTTCCTCATGTTGTCTGTGATGCCAGGGAAGAGGTTTTAGGCTGCCACTACACTTGGTGAGAAATAAATAGAGAAACATCCAAAATTCCTGATCCTTGTTGCTCTGGTCAATTCCCAGTGGATGCAATTCCCGGGTCCAAGATGTTTTTTTATATGGTAGCAGGACTCTATGACTGTGATCAGACGGTTGCAGCCTTTTTCTGTATATTTATATTATACCATTTTTGGTAATAGAGCGATGTCACGATCGAGCCCTTGAGCAAGGCCCTTAACCGCAATTGTTCCAGGGGTTTGAACTTGACCCTGTGCTGTGGCCCCCTGATTTGCTCTCACCTGTATATGTGTCCTTGCATCTCACAGTGAGCAAGACATGATAGGTGAAAACACAATTTCCCTACAGGGATGAATAAAGTGTCACTATTATACTAATCCATGTAACTATGTAGTCTGGAGCATGAGCTCCTGGTTGGGCCTCCTATCGCAAACAGGCGTCTCTGGAGAAAGGCCAAACAATGTACAATCTAACAAACACCTTCAACAAAATATACCATCAGATATGAGCTGTGGGAATGCGGACCATTATCTTTCAGATCTGGAGGGAGTCTGAGCTAGTGCCTTACTTTTATGTAGTCACACATTTCCAAGGGGGCTCTTAGGATGGCAGGTGGCTCTGTGGATTAGGCTGCTGTGTCCCTTATTGGAAAGCTACAGGTTCAAATCTTGTGGTCAATTACTCTAGTGGTGGGTGGACCCTGATTTCTCAAATATATATTGCTTTGGATAAAAGGCTTTAATAAATAAACCCACATCAGATACCTCTAATACTCTTCAGTGATGCTGCACATTTTTATATTGCACTACATGCACAAAAACAAATTTTTGTATACTATATGCATAGTATTATGTTATTGGTGTTATATGTATATACTTATATTTGTATTCATATTTTGGATTTGCATTTATGTTTAGCACCATATGGGGTAAGGGAAACAGTATTTCAATGCAGTGTGTACTTATAGATGGATGTGCTAACAATAAAGAACTCTTCAGTCTACATAAAGTCTCTCCGACTCAAAAGTTCCAGGTGGTGTGAAATTTCAGGTGTGTGGGGGGATACTGACAAATCCAGTGCTGAGGGCTGTCCAGCTGGAATTTTTCCCCATGGGCAACAGATACCTCTATGCAACTGCAAGTAGCCGAAAGGAAACTATTTGTGCATACGCACAAAGCCAGGACTCCAAGTGCCCAGCTTTCTTAGAAAAGGTAAGGATACTTGGAGGGACAGGACTGGGAAGAACGGCCTAGTGGATCCAAGCCCAAGTGGCGGAAAGTTCCTGCACTTCTGTGCAGCCCATGGATTGTCCATAATAAACACCATGTTTTAACACACTATGTTTTAACACAAGCTATCACTAAATGCAAATGACCTGATCTTGATTTAATCAGAATCCTTATCGCAGAAATGAAGGGAATGCCTCCAAAAATGAGCCACTGAAACAAACAAACACACAGAAGAGAAACTACTGGCTGGAACATGGTTTACCAGAGAAGAAACAGACAAGGTATGCATTCACTGTCCAATGCAAACAATATGTGTTAAGTATATTGGAGGCAATAAAGATAATCTTAAAAGAATTTAATGGATATATTTTGACTTAACCGTGTCCAATACAGCAAAGGTACAGATAAATCTACCAAATTCTCATCTAATATGAAATACATTTACAGTTAGGGTACAGGTTTTACGTACCACAGCTATACTAATGCTTGTGTGACTAACATTAAAAATACCTTTTAACATCCTTTATTGTTGCAACACAAAATCCAAAATACAATGGTAAATGTACACAAACATATTAAAAATCAAAACTGATGTAAATTTTGAAAACATCTAAATAAATGCAACTTGGCACTCAGTCCCCACTTCTGTGATGCATGGGGGCTTCTTGTGGCCTTCCACGGCACATGCATCATCTCATGCCATTTTAAAAACCAGCGAGCCAACATACCAGAAAACAAAACAGCAAAGCAGAGACATGGTTTTCTGTAACACGTGGAAAGCCACAAAACACTGCAATTAGCATTTTCTGTGGCGGCATTACAGTTTCCTATGCCCGTTTGGTTCAATCCAGCTGCATTTCATATGTGCTTTTAGACAATTCAAAATGTCAGCTCTATGACATTAATAAGGTTTTTAAATGACCATTTGCCACAACGGAACAAGTGTGTGTGTTAGGAAAAAGAAAAAAACAGGGAATGATAAGTGAGTACATTGGATTTACAGTGTACAGCACAGCACAATCTGAAAGTGTTCATAGGCGGTAACAACAGTCACAGATGTATGTGTTAAAAGAATTAAGTTGTGAGATGAGCAAAAGAAATTCTGGTTGTCATTTCATGAAGAAGATAAAAATCCAATCCCTCTGCTGGATTTAAGTTAATGTCTCTCCTTTAGTGACCTGTGGAAAGGGAGGGAATAAGTATTTATTTACAATCAATGCCGATACCTGTCAGAATTTTGTGCATAAATCAATAAAAGATATATATACATATATGTCATCACTTACTCTGGCCTCGATATACTCGATCCTCCTCTCCAGGGCAGTCAGCTTCTCATTCAGAGTGGCCAGGCGAGATCTACAGGACATGTCTAAAGAAGGCAGTAATGCAGCCATGAAAGCAAGCGACGCTTCACCCTGACCCACCCATCACCCGTCGTAGGAGCACAGTAATGACACAGGTTACAGGCAATGGGCATTTCGGCTCCCGCCTTCGCTGACAGGCCGCTTTTCGGGGGATATTTGCTGCACTACCGTGAATAATGACAGCTTTAAAGGGCCGTGGGGCCAGCAGCGTCCCGCTCCTTCCGCGAATCTCGGCCCGAAAAGGCGGATGTTAGCCGGCGCTGCCCGGACGGCCCAGGAAACCGAGCAGCGAGGCTAACAAGTAAAACACCCACGAATCAGCCATTGTAGCTGTGATAGACATTTTTTGGGGTGATTTAACTATTGAAAAACAGAGCTTCTCCCCCCGAAGACGCAAACGCTTCGACGGCTAGCTAAGGCTCCCGTTAGCCGGCTGGCTAACCCGGCTGCGTGCGAGAGCCCGAGTCAAACGCTACAAACGGCGCCTCGTCATATATATACGTGTATGGCTGTCATCCCTACCGAATGAATTGAGAAAATCTGCGATTTTCTTGATGCTGCTCGTTATAACTTCGATGTATTCCCGATTAGCCCAGTCCTGGTGGATCTCCCTTTGCACTGGGTCCTCTTGGCCGGCCATTTTCCTGCAGGTGTAATACCGCAGCTCCGTCGCGGGGCGGCGCTAGTGGCGAGGAGGGCCGCCTAGACGGGGCGCAGGAGAATAACCACAATATGCTTATGCTCCGTTTATTGCCCATGTTATTGTATTAAAATATCATAACCTGGTAACAATTCCCTTTATATATTTTTTTGTTTGAATTGATACCACGAGCTGGGTACGGTCCAGTGCATTCCGTAATTATGTTAATTTGCATGACCCGTGAGACGCATTTCATCCTGACACAAAGTATAGTCTTACCACGCAGAAGTTTAAATGGATCTGGAACGCTATCTCCACAAACCGCAATTTAACAACATATAGAAATTTAATAAAAATCAATCCACTTTGAGCTATCGTTACAATTAAGACTTAATTATTAAACACCGCAATATGGTATGAAATGGTAAATTAAATTTGCCCTGGATGCCATTTTGGGGAAGCATCACTTTTGATCTGTCATAATTTACATTAGGGGTGACATCTGCGGACGAGGGTCTAAATGCCTCCAGGGCGCTTCAGTATCGCCGCTGTCGATTGCCTCGAGAGTAATTCTACGGTTAATGGAGTAATAAAGTATAATTAATTTTACAAGGTGGGCTAAGTAACCAAGGAGGTCGTTAAAAAAGAGCTATAGAAATGTACATTTAAAGAAGGGGCTGGGAGACCTGCATGTGTGCAAAGGCTTGATAAATTGGTTTTGCAGTCGTTCTGAAATTGCGCATCTGATTTGGGGGGCTGGAGGGGCGGGGTGCCCCGGCGTGCCGGTCTCGGTGCCGCCTGCGTAGAGACACCCGTGACTAATTTACATCGGAGCCGCGCAGCCCCCGGTTTCCACCCTCCACAGCGGCGGCACGGATGGCTGAGGGAGGCGGACCCGATCCGCAGCCGGTACCGGCCCACACGGCGGTGCCGTCGGCCGAGGATCAGAAGCAGACTATCGGAGTGCTGATCAAGACGCCGCTCCGCAAGGGGGACGACTGGTAAAGCGTGCCGGCGTTACAAGCAAGCTAAGGAATCCCGGGCGGCGCAGGCCTGGAAGCGGGGCGCCGGGGGCCGGGCGTGCCTGCGCCTTTAGCTCTGCAGGTAGCCGGCTTTGCGGCGCGCTCCTCCCGCAATCCGGGGAGTGCGGGCCGGGGGCACGACAGCCGCAGGGGACCGCCCCCCCGGCCCGGCTGCGGTCCGGCTGTCTGCCAAAGCAGGGCTGTAGCTAGCTGGTTCGGGTTACCCGGCTCGCTTATTAATGACAGGAGTTATTATCACCGTCAGAACGCCCCCCTCCGTTTCTGCGTCTCCCCGCTAGGACCAGCGAGGACGTGTGGGCGGTGTTAGGGACGCTCGGCCTGGGTGCTGCTCATTCGGGGTTCTGCTGGTCCCGGCTGCACCCGTCCATAGAGGCAGTGCGAGCATCGGGACACCCGCTGCCCAGACGTACAGTAGTAAGATGGCCATGCATTACTGCTCTGTCCGGGGGCCCGGTCGGTGCTTTGGGGCTGCAGAAGCACGGCTCCGGTCCGCGGCCCGCAGTCTGAGAAACCAGGCAGTAGCTGATCGTACGTCTTTTGTAAAAATATGGCATTTTACTGGCGTTTGGCTAGTCTTGCGCATCAGTCAGGGGCCAGGGTAAGGTCATAAGCAATTACGTCAATTTTCTTTGACGTAATTGTGTGACGCAATAGCTGTTTGTCATTAGCGTCATACTTAAAACCATTAATTGCCAAGCTGAGGCACCTGCATTTTTTTTTAACTAAACAAGCAGTGTTTTGGTAGTGTCAGTAGGCCCTTAATTTCGATGTAGTTGGGGAAATGCTAACAACTTGCATACTGGCAAGTTTTACGACAGATTTTTTGGATGAGCAAAAATGTTTCAGTATGTGAATTAATGCTGAATTCATTCTTGCTGCATGTTTTTGCAGGTTCCTGATTGACACCAGGTGGTTCAAACAATGGAAGAAATTTGTGGGTTATGAAAGCTGGGACATGTATAATGTTGGTGAGCGGAACCTATTTCCAGGTCCCATAGACAACTCAGGACTTTTCTCAGGTAAAGTCCATGTAAATGAGCACGTTAAGGTTACTTTCGTAATCGATTATAATGATATGCAAGAGGTGAAATCACACTTTTTCAAAAGTAAAAAAAAAAAAAATTGTCTGGTGAATGACAATTAACATTTGCCTGAAAAGAAACACAACTTACTTTTTGCATTTATGACTTATGAAGCTCCATTTGATGCAACTCTTATTTGTTCTCACAGACCATGAGGCACAGTCCTTGAAAGAACATCTAATCGATGAGCTTGACTACATCTTGTTGCCCACTGAAGCGTGGCAGAAGCTTGTCAGCTGGTATGGATCCTTAGAGGGTCAGCGGCCCCTTATCCGCAAAGTAAGTTAATGGGACACTTGGCAAGTAATGCATGAATTTGCTGATGCAGGCAGGAAATGAATAATCCAACATGTAGTGCTAACAGTTAAAAATGTTGAGAACAACTTAATAAACAACCCACATGGCACACATACATCTAGCCCACACACAAGTTAAGTCTAGACAATGTAATGCTGAACTTGCTTGCTAATTGGCAAGACGTCTGTGGGGGAGCAGTTCCTGATCGGCAGTCCTCACTAATCTGAGGTCATTACGACCTATTCGAAGTCTTCCTGTGATGTATTTACACTGTCTGATGTGCGGCATGTGTTATCGGCATCCGAACTTGTACATGTGAAAATGATTTTTAAAATCTTGCAGTGCCAGAAAATCTATAATTAATTTACAGTTCAAATTCACAATATGTTGTCTTAGTTTGGAGCCTCAAGTAGCTGGAATATTTCAGGCTTGGTTGTAAATCGACACATTTAGTAAATTCTGTAAACAGCCCAGTGTCTGTGGCTTGACAAAAAAAAGTAGACTTTGTGTAGCGTTGAAGTGCTTTTTCTTTGTTTTATTCCTTTAGGTAGTGGAGCATGGCATGTTTGTGAAACACTGCAAAGTGGAAGTCTACCTCTTGGAACTCAATCTATGTGAGATTAACAACATGGACAAAGTAGTGACTAAACACTTCAGTAAGGCTGATACCATAGGTGAGGCGAAAGAAGAGGCGAGCTTAAATCATTTTAAATATCCTGTTTTGTGGATTTTTACATATTTTTGTATAGTTTGTTAAACGGGGAAGTAACTCAGCTTATTAAAAAAACAAAAGCTGCATGTGGGATTCTTGAGGGATTCTTTGTGCATGTAATTGTCACTGTATAGGTACAATTGAAAAGGAGATGAGGAAACTGTTTGGGATTCCAATGGACAAAGAGACTCGCCTGTGGAACAAGTACATGAGCAACACTTTTGAACAGCTTAACAAGATGGACGGCACTGTGCAGGATTCTGGGCTTTTCCAAGGCCAGGTGGGGAAGTAGACCATGCAGGGCTTTGCTAATCCCAAGATTACATCTGTTCCATTGTCTGTAAACTGAGGTGTTGGGGAAGGTTGTACCTGTTTTTAATGTATGTTAGACTGGCATAAGATGACTGTTTGGATGGCGCCAGTGTTAGATTCCCTGATTTCCCTTCACGCGTCTGCTATGGGCTTGCAGATGCTGGTTATTGAACAGAAGAACGAGGATGGCACATGGTCCAGACAGTCCCCGCATCTGAAGTTAGTATTTTTTGGTTCTCTTGCCACTTGATACCATCAAGGAAAGTGTTATTTTACCCCCAAATTTCCCAGAACAGCTTGTAATCCTTTTAGAATAATTTGCTTAGGTCCAGCACCACCACGCCTCAGAGCTTCACTACCTCCTCAGCGCTCTCCTCTAACTCTTGGGTGTCTTTGACTATGACCAACGGGGACAGTGGCATTTCTGGCTATGCGATGAACAGCAGGGCCGCGTCTGACAACAGGTAACGGCTCCTTACTTTTTGGCTATTTTCAGTCAGTTGGATTAAAATTTTGTCTCTGTATGAGGTATGTCTGAGATCAGTGTCTGACAGGACTGATTTTTATCTCAGGATTGGAGGTTACAGTTCATACAGCTCATCTTACATCTACTCTGAAGCCCAGACTCAGCCTGGTTTGTGTGGCCTCAGTAACCTGGGCAACACCTGCTTCATGAACTCTGCTCTTCAGGTACACGCACCTGCTATGATGGTAACAATCTTCATTAGAGGGAGCCCCTCCATAAGTTTATCATTAATTAAACTGAACTGGATTTGAAGCTGAAGCCCCGAAACCAATACACCCCATAATGTCGATTTTTATTGTTTAGCGTATACCTGAAATGTGCCCCCTTCCCAATCCAGTGCCTGAGCCATGCGTCCCCGCTCACAGAGTACTTCTTGAATGACCACTATGAAGCTGAGATCAACCGGGAGAATCCATTGGGGATGCGAGGAGAGATCGCTGAGGCATATGCTGACCTGATCAAGCAGATGTGGCTCAACTATAGCTGCAGCTATGTGGCTCCTCGCACCTTCAAGGCAACGACTGACTTTCTCAAAGTCCATAAGTAAAGCGCAGAAAACAGCTGTCATTGTATAAGGTTACAGCATAAGGCTTTTGCTTTAACGACTTACAGTTTTTTACAATGCATTGCTGCCAATTTTATTTTCTTAATGAAGAGAAGCATAGTAAAAAAAAGGTAGCCATTAGCCTTGGGAGAATCGTACAGATCCAGACAGTAATACATAGCTTACAAAAATATAACGTGCGCCAATTTTCCTCTGTGGTTGTATGTCTCTGGAAGTATGAATTGTGGTATTGTTGTTTTGTGTGTATTTGACAGTCAACTTCCTATACACACTTGATTTCCAGACCCAAGTTGGCCGATTTGCCCCTCAGTTCTCAGGCTATCAGCAACAAGACTCCCAGGAGCTGCTGGCCTTTCTGCTGGATGGGCTCCATGAGGACCTTAACCGTGTCAAGAAGAAGCCTTACCTGGAACTGAGGGATGCTGATGGCAGGCTAGATGAGGCACGATGAGTCTAAAAAATCCCCAACTCCATTGTCTTGTACAGCCTGCCAACTATATATAGATATATTTACATAAATGATCTTCATACGCATTGGAGAGGGACCTCTTATTTTGGCTGAATGCTAAAGTTGTGCCTTCTTGCTTCAGACTGTAGCAGCAGAGGCATGGGGAAACCACCGGCTGCGCAACGACTCCATCATAGTGGACATCTTCCATGGCCTCTTCAAATCTACGCTAGTCTGTCCAGAATGTTCAAAAGTCTCCGTGACTTTTGACCCGTTCTGCTACCTGACGCTGCCACTGCCCATGAAGAAGGACCGCACGATGGAGGTGTCCCTGGTGCGCCTAGATCCCCAGAGCAGAGTCATGCAGGTAGGACCAGAAGACTTATCAAAGACATTGTTTGTGTGCCAGTACTGGAATTTCAAAGTGGAGGACCAAAAATGCGTGTATATATAAAGAGAAAAACATTGCAGTAGGCCTTGGAGCATTTTCATCAGCATTACCTTTCTTTTGCACGGAATGCAGGGTTGCCAAACTGTTCGGAAGAGATTGCACAGCTTGATAACTAAGA
>JAODKM010000099.1:25315711-25328444 GCA_026780845.1 Petrocephalus sullivani | reverse complement strand
TGCCAGTACTGGAATTTCAAAGTGGAGGACCAAAAATGCGTGTATATATAAAGAGAAAAACATTGCAGTAGGCCTTGCAGCATTACCTTTCTTTTGCACGGAATGCAGGGTTGCCAAACTGTTCGGAAGAGATTGCACAGCTTGATAACTAAGATTATTATCTTGTTTTTTTTTTTTTTCTCTCTTGTCCAGTACAGGGTGGTGGTTCCCAAATTGGGCACTGTTGTAGATCTGTGCAATGCTCTATCTAAACTGTCAGGAATTGCTGCAGAAAATGTAAGTATACAGCAACTTATCCTCTGGGAAAGCTTAGAATGATTATATTTTATATGCCCTTGGATTTAACTTTTTCGGGTCCCCCTTGGATAAGGCATTGACGTGCCAGTTTCTTTTCAGATGGTTGTTGCTGATGTTTACAATCATCGTTTCCATAAAATCTATCGAAGGGAGGAAGGCCTGAGTAACATAATGGATAAAGACGACATCTTTGTGTAAGTGATGAGATGTAATGTTTTTCTTGAGGGCTTCAGTCTCGTGTGGGTAAATGGTATCAAGCAATCAGGTATTCTGCCAGTCATAATTGCCACCATTTATAGATCATTTGAGTGCTGAATCTAGTCTCAGATCAAGTTGACCCATTGTATGTACCCTTCAGCACTATATTCATTTCACATCTTCCCAGGCAAATATCCAGTATAAATTGGTGATGGTGCAACCATTTCACACAAAAGTCTAGCCTTGGCAAAGTTTTTTTCCTTTCCACTGAAAGATGACTGCAGATGTCTTTGTCTCTCCATCTCGCCTTCTGCTCGTTGTGCTTGTCCCTCCTGGTTGTCTCCCTGGCAGCTATGAGGTAGAAACGGAGGATGAGAATGGCCTCAACCTGCTGGTGTATTTCAGAGAGAGGCAGGCAAAGCCGGCAGGTGGCTCCCCAGGGACAGTGCTGTTTGGTCAGCCGCTCCTCATCACCGTCCCCCGGCACAGCCTCACTGCGGATCTGCTGTACACAAAGGTGTTTGATCGAATCAGGTCGGAACGGCTTATAAAGTAATTCAGATGCAACACAATATTGAGTTTTAGTCATTGCATTTCTAACGAAGGTGCTACTAAAGACTGCACTGTCACTCTTATTGGGAGTCTTGGGCAGTCATCAAGCAGCATCACTCTTAAATTATTTTGCCATTTATCATATTTGGAGGGGTTTCAGTAGCCACTGGTGAGGAGAAAGCTCACGGGAGTTGTACTTGCACAAAGGTCTTCTGAGGGCAGAATGAAAATGGACTGGTTCAGAGAGAACAAGTCAGATTGTAGAGGATGTGGGTCCAAGCACTTGGAGGAGGCAGAATTGATCTGATTGGTTGGTCCCACCTCTTCTAGTTGTTTGGACCCACCTCCTCTATAATCTGATTGGTTCTCTCTGAATCTTTTTTTTTGTTTTTTGTTCTGCCCTCAGAACAATTTTATCTAAGTACAACTCCCATGAGCAAGGTGAAAGGCCAGAAGACTACACAAATTCAGTGTCGTGAACATCCTGACATAATAACAACATAACCACCCATTGTATTGTAGGCGTTACGTGAAGTGGCCCCCGGAATCTGTCCCCGAAGGGAAGTCCTGTTCCTCAGCAGCAGTTTATGGCAGCTGCCATGGTGCTGAGGACCATATGTTGCACAGTTGCGACACAGACAGTCAGTGTATCGACCCTTTGGCAGAAGCGATGCCGTGTGGATCGGAGTCAGAAGGCAGACGGCAATCTGCGGTCTGCAGTGGCTCCAGTGAAGTTTGTGGGGGTAAGAACAAAGGTCAAAATCGGCCGCTTACTTTTGTGATTGCCATAGCTTTTGAGTTGTCGGATGCAAAATAAATAGACTGTTATACTATTGTGGTTTGGAAATCCCTTTGCGTCACTGTCATTGGATGGTAACATGTAACAAAGATCTTGCCTTCCAGCAGAACTCGCCCACTTCCTTAGATTGTGAAAGCTGACAAATCAGCAAATGCTTCATATAACACCCTTACTAAGAAAGGATGTGTTTGTGTATATTAGAGGAAGAAGTAATGGATCATCAGGTCAGCCCAGAGCCGGAGTATGGTGCATCGGAAGCATCTGTGTGTGACGAAGATGAGGATGAGGATGATGATGATGATGATGACGATGATGATGAGGAGGGATGTGGGGAGGTGAGAAAATTGCTCGCTGGTTGCACATCCAAGTCAGAATTTGGAAGCTCCCAGGCCAAGCTCTTTTCATTCAGTGTGGTCAGCTCCTACGGGACAGCCAATATCGAACTGCTGCCTGGAGATGGGAACGTCCTCAAGTTCAGCAGTAAGTGTCAGCCCTTCATTCACATTTCCAGGCATGGTGTGGGTTGAAATTCAGCTTGGAACTAGTTGAAGATTAATCTTGTTCTTATCAAATCAGAAGCACAGAGTCAAATATGTGGCACAGAAGTATTCTTGTAGAGAATACAGCAAACTATGCTGCAATCCTCATCCCTCATATTTATCATGTTGTCTAAAATGTGTTACCTGCAGACTTTAACCTGATCTCTAGTTTATTGGCTCTTGTGGTCCTTCCATCTGTTTTTGCAGAACTTTCCACATTGGCAATGGACTGGAATTCAGAAATGAAGAAACTGTACTATGATGACCAGGAGGCAGAGGTTGAGTGACAGATGGCATCTTATCAACATACATGTTCCTAATAAATAGACTTTAATTTATTGTTCCTGTACTTGAGGCCGGCCTTGAACATGATGCAGGGGTTGGTTTGTTTTTACACCTCAAACCAGGCCTATGAGAAGCACGAGAGCATGCTGCATTTGCAGAAGAAGAAGATCACTGTGGCTCTAAAGGAGTGCATTGATCTATTCACCACCATGGAGACCCTGGGAGAGCATGATCCTTGGTGAGTATATTGCAGGCAACAGGCACAGTACTGAATCTGCTTCTTAACATGGAGATGCTTTAAATATCATTTTGATAATTTCTGAGTACTGGTTTTGACAGTACAGTAAATTGTCTGAATATAACACTGTCAAAGAAACCAGGTTTCACACACATTGGCCCTCATTTATCAAAACGAGCGTAGATTCGGGTGCAAAAAATCGCTGTACGACAAGTTCCATGTGTGATTTATGAAACTGGGTGTACCTGACCAATTCCCACGTATGCACATTTGCGAGATGATCTATCCAGCAGCTGGAAGCATAATTCACATGCCGCTCCCCGATTTTATTCATGGTTTACGAGGCCGCGCCCACAGAATTTGCGACACGAAAGAATGGAAGTCAGCAAAAAAGAGAGATTTCATTCAACTGGAAATCAACGTCATTGCGATCGAGGTGGAGTTTGACTGCTGCGCGCGATCACGCATGGGGCACCGTGGCGGATTACACTGACGTATGTGCTGGTTGTCATGATCTTATGGTGCATAATATTCTGTACAAATGGTCAGCAATTAAAGACGGTAAAAAATTTAATTAAAAAAGTCAATACATGGTAACATTGTTCTTCCTGAGACATCCTGAGCTCCAGCACAGATGTCTAAAGTATTTCATATTTCAGAAGCTAAGCTTTTAATTTAGTATCCTCCATCCTGTAATCTTTCTGCTTAACTTTCCCATAATATTGAGGCTACTGCAATCAAGGCCGTTGCAAGGATTTTTCAAATATTGAGGTCCGTAATGGCCAACCAGTGGCATTTATGCATGGATAATTATCATTTTCATTCAGTTTCATAAACGAAACTTGAACGAATTAACGAAAATACCGAAGACATGACCTTGGTGTCCTCATTGGTAATCTAATCCAATCCAGCTTTTTGTAAAGCACCTTAGGCAACCACACTGGGCCAAAGTTCTGTACAGAGGAATGAAAGACATAACAAGGCATAAAATATGCATAAAATACAAATGTCGTAAATAACAGCCATGAGAATAAAATTAAACTAATAAAATGAAAAAAAAGTAGGTCAAATCTAAAAAGTGAAAGCCTTATTTCCTCTGCGTAGGTGGTCTGGGAGCTGGCCTGGGATTTGAGGGGATCCTGCACTCACTTCCAAATTGGTGTTGAAACCCCATTTTTCTGCTGTGTACACGCTTGATAAATGAGGCCGATTTTTTTATTTTTATTTTTTTTTTGTGTGTAAAAATACACACATGCACGTGCGCACACACACACTTCTCACTTCTATCATGTGACTTTTCCCCAAGGTACTGCCCCACCTGCAAAAAGCACCAGCAGGCTACAAAGAAGTTTGATCTGTGGTCCCTACCCCGCATCCTGGTGGTACACCTCAAGCGTTTCTCTTACAACCGCTGCTGGAGGGACAAGCTGGATACAGTGGTGGACTTCCCCATCAGGTAGCTCCAAGGGAACTTTAGCTGTAAGCGTATAGTGAAGGTTTGTGACGAACTTCAGACTTCCCCTTTGCTATAACTGCCCTCGCTATATGTACCATTCAGTTTGTAAAGACTGTTTAAATGCCTAGTCACTTGACACCTGTTTAGCAATATTGTAGTTAATTAATCAAGCAGTAGCAGCACTGGTACAGATATAAATTTCCCATGAAGGGTCAATCTATTTGCATTCTAACTTTGGGACACTTGATTAAAAAGTGTTGGGTGGGTGGTCTTTTTACATATTTAAGTATAAGAATGTTTGCTAAATGTTGATCAAATGTATTCACGCGACTGCAGAATTGACATAGTTTTGCTCACAGCATCTGCTGTCTTCAGATCTGCATTATTAACTGAAATTCCTTTTATTCGTTGTATTTGGTATGCTTGCCTTATAGAAATGGGCACTTAAATATCATGAAGAATCATTGTTCTACTTTAATAATATTTCAGAGCATTTACGAGTAATCTATGAAAAGCAGTATTAGTTGTTGACCTGTTCTTGACTGATATCCTATCTTTGCTCACCAGAAATTTGAACATGTCAGAGTTTGTGTGCAACCCAAAGGCTGGGCCTCATGCTTACGACCTCTTTGCTGTGTCTAATCACTATGGTGGCTTGGGTGGAGGGCACTGTGAGTAGTGCTTTCTTTCATATTAAAAAGTAAAAAATTGTGCCTATCATAACTTCATGTTTTCAGCAGCTCACATAATACATATTAAGGTACCACCGGTGTAACGGTACACAAAATTCATGGTTAGGTACAGATCTAAATTGGGTCCATGGTCCAGGCCAGTTGCGGTATTGTAGGGAAAACAATTTTGAAATGATTCAAACTGCAAACAAACAACAATTGTTGACCGCTGTAAACCAAAGGCAATGCATCTGTTGATCTGCACATATTTTAAAATAAAAATTCATGTCATAATGAAGTAAACCCCATGTATTTCCTGCATTATCTACCGCAGAGTTTAGTTGCATATCTGTAGCAATAAACACTGCTGTAGCCATTATCATTAGGGTGTATATATTTTTTAGCCCGGTCTGAATTTCCTGGCAAAAGCAGTAATATACATAGTCATATGATGTTTCAAATTAGCTGGATGTGTTTTCAGCAATATATCCCAGATTGGCATAACATGCTGACATATAGTGCTGGTCTTACTGACTACTCTCTTGCTCTAGCGCTGCTGTAATTTATTGGGAAACCAAAGTGTTGCTGTAGTATAGGTCTACCTCTCAGAATAATTAATGTAAAAGAAAAAACATGAATTAATAAATTTCTCTTCAAATTTTGCAGTACAGACTGACAGTTAAATATGTAGGTGAAGCCCTATTTCATATGCAGTGCCCTGCTTATATGAAAATATGAAAAAAAGTTGGTAAAGTTGGGTGAAAGCCATGCCATTTACTTTGTTAGATATGTAAGTTATGCAGACAGTATTGTTTTTGCTATGGGATATCTTAGGATTCTCCTGTAATTGTACTACAAATACAATTACAGACTTGGAGTGTGGTTAAAGGTAACTTTTGTTCTGTAACATTTCAGATCCTCTCTTTAATTCATGGTGCCCACAGGGTATTTAAAAAGTCTTGAACTCCAGTTTGAACCAATTTTTAAGTCTTTAAAAGTCTTACATTTTAAGTTTATGACCTCAACAATTAAGACCTAGTAAACATATTTCAGTCTGTCGAAAAATATTTGTTTAAATGTGACTGATTCTGAAGGATATAATATGAAGTAATTTTAGCCAGAATACTAGTTGACGTAAAATTCAGTACTACGAAAAGTAATTCACTTGTAGACTGTATATGTTGCCGTAATAATTTAGTCTGTTGGCCTATTCTGCAGCAAGAAGGAACCTGTATAAAGCCGGACTCCTTGTATAGCCCGACAACTATGAGGGTAGTGGTAACTCTGGCTTTTCAATATCCTGACATTGGCTGACTTCTCAGCAGAGTACTTCACCATGGTAACTCATGATGCATGCCTAAACTGCTCCGGAGCCGGTTATGTTTCAGCCTCACAGATCTCAAACAGTGCTTGTATCAATCAAAGAGAAATAGTATAGTAGAAGTATCTGAAGTAATAACAAAAAATGGATTTGCTCAAAAATGTAAAATTGCTCCCTCAAAATAGTGATGTTTAACTCCATAGTCTATGGTAAAGTCTCCGAAGCAGCAGCCCATGGGAAATTGTAAATCCAGTCTTTAAGAATGTTAAAACTTTATGGGACGTTAAATGTCTTAAATTCTTTTTGATATGAGGATTTCTTGTAATTGAGCCAGACCGTGCCTTGATTGTCGTTTCCTAAAGTTTGGTTTATTATTCACACATCAATTTTTTTTTAGTACAAACTGGGTGCAGTCACTGTAATGTACTTGTATGGCTGTTGATTCTGGTAAAGCATATTTCTGCTTAGTTTGGTCTAAAATTCAGCTTGAAGTGTTATTAAAAATGTCTTCGTGTACTTTACACAAGGATTTCTGCAGACACCATGTAATTGAACACCCTACTGATTTGTTATTAATGAGGCAGTATGATTGTTGCGCATTGGGTAATTAGGTTTTTTTCCCCCACAGATACTGCCTTTGCCAAGAACAGTGTGGATGAAAAGTGGTATTATTTTGATGACAGCAGTGTTTCCTCTGCTACAGAAGATCAAATTGTGGTAAGGAAGATTTTGTTTTTCTGGTTTATTGGATAAATTGATACCATTTTTAAGTTACTGCCAAAGTGATCTAGTTTCAGTGTAGGGTAAGGTTTACGTTTCACAATCAGTTATTAATGTGGGGCGTTAGCTTGTCACCTAGGCACAGACATCTTACTATTATCATTGTGTCAGACCTTAACTTAATTTGGCTCTTGGTGCTGGTATATGTGAAAATGAGTCTGATTTCTTCTCAATCATTTCCCTACAGACAAAAGCTGCTTACGTCCTGTTTTACCAATGCAGAGATGGGGACAGCCCCAAAATCTCACCAACATCCCTAAGCGCACAGGAGACTGAGACAGGAGATGACAACATGGACACAAACTGAGTGAATCGGGTGTGAACACATACTGAAATAAGCCAGTACAAATTAATATACAGATCAAGTGAAAGGGGGAAAAAAATACTCCATCCACAAAGCCACAATTTAATGTTGAGACTGTATGTGAGAGCATGTCCAACATTATGACCAAATAACCAAACTTAACCCTTGGATTTAATTATACAGTCCACCCAGTCCTCTAGCTTCTTAAAACTTCTCTCAATAGCTTACCTCATTCATAGCTTTGCAGTAAAAATGCACCTTCTGATTTGAGTTATTTTATGGGTAAATGTATAAACATTTTAACCAGATCTTATGAGAACATTGTCTGTGGTGTAAGTAGGTTTGTCAGCTGAGCCACCTACCTGTCCATTTGTTTATATCTGTGAATAAGCTCATTGTAGAAAATTTATTTTGAACTTTCTATATGAATGTGCACTTAATGTACAAAAAGATGCTGTTGTGTAATGTGTGGGGACTTCTACCATCTGAAAATAATACTACATCTGATGGGATACTGGTGCTTTTTTGCAGTCATTCTTCCCTGCGTTTTGAAAATCCTGATGTAGCTAATTGATAACATTATCATCCAATCATGTCTTTCTGTCTAAATTGGTCTAAGGCCTGCACATTAGAAGCAAACCGTTATTTATATATATATATATATATATAGCAATGGATGTACTGTGTACTATATTTGCATACAATAAAATGGTAATATGACTTTTATCCAGTAACCCATCAACTCCTCCAATGTCCTGCTGGGTTTCCAGGGTTAAATTGATTGAAAATGTACATTCATCCTGTTGCTTATAGTGGCATAAAACATTGTGGAATAGTACAAGTTAAACATTAAAGCACCAAATCATGCTGGACATAGAGCCTAATATCAGCCATATTTGTTGAACTGCGCAAAAATCTATTAAATGTGCTGGAAAAGTTAAGTGCTTTCAGTTATCTGTGGTGATGAGGTATAATGTTTTTGCATATGGAATAAAGAATGAAAATGTGTGTTCACTGAAAAACTGTATTCAAAACCAAAAAGTGATGTAAATGTAGGGACCTACAAATGGATTCTGTGTATTGCAATACTATTTATATATTTAGGGTTGACCATTTTCACAGCCAAGATTTAACATTTGAAGCCTATCCCAGTAAGTACAGTGTACAGTTCACACACTCTGGGTGATTTAGAAACACCAATGTATAATACCAGGCAAAGATGGTCAAGTAATACAATAAAAAAATAAATAAATAAATAAACCAAAACAAGAACTTTTTTTATTTATTGGTCCACTGATTACAAAACTTCAGACATCCTTCCTGTGGGCCAGACGCTACAGTCAAGTGAAGACTTTTACAATTTTCTCAGACATCTTTTTCACTAAGGTTTTAAAAGATGTCTTCATATAGTAAGAGTACTAAACTGCAGTAGCATCTTGCACAAAAGAGGGTGAATTAAAGACTGACCACTGGCAACAGGCATTAGGAGGGACAAGGTGGCATGTGAAGCAAATATCCTTTCCAATACTGTAGCTACTGCAATAGCTTACTACTCAAGGCCAAGAAGCTTCTTGATGTCATGTTCAATGTTGATGGTCAAGAAATTTCTGCTGTAGCGTTTGTATGGCTCCCCGTCGGAACCAACAAGGAACTTCTCAAAATTCCAGGACACATCATTTCTACACACTGGGCTCCAGATGATAAACTTTGGGTCAGTCATCAAGGACACTGCATCATCGCTGGGGACGGGTAGTTTCTCCTTGAGGAAGATGAACAAGGGGTGTGCATTCTGCCCATTGACTTCAACCTTCTCCAGCAGCTGGAATTTGGGCTCAAAGCCATTTCCTGGACGAACATACTTCAGGGATTTCAGGATTTCTTCATTCTTACCATTCTCCTGTTAGAACCATAAATGTATAAAAGGGAAATGTATGGTTTCTGAAACATTCAAAATATCTATTGATGAATATAAAAGTTATGCCTTCCCCTGCGTTGTGATTTAGATGTACATATAGAAATGAGTAGACTGAAATAGCGTTTATTATTAGACTATATTTATTCCATATTTAAAAAAAATAAAATAAAAAAATAAAAAATGGATGATGTTCCCATAAAAACACATATGAAAATATAGTATGAATGGCACTTTACACATACTAACTGGAAAAGTAAAAAGAAAATGCATCGACTAAGGGTTCCAAAATTAGTACACAAATACAGCACTCGGTTCTCACTAGTTATGTACGCAGTTGCCTTTGTGAACATTTTCTACGCGTTTATTTTGACCGTTATTGCATGCATGTCCCCGCCCAGGTTTATCACACCCGTATAATCAGGCCAAGACAGGGCGAGCAGTCTAAAGAATGACTACTAAAGGTCATCGCCGCAGTATAACCAGACATTCTATATTTTATAGGAATAATCAAAGAATATAGAGTCTATAATATTATTAATTAATATTTTATTATTAATAATACTCGTGAAAGCAAATATTGCATGGGCAAAAAAAAAATTTTCTATATATTTATTACACACACACGCGCGCGTATTATTCTGATATTAACAGTTGCCTGTAAACAGCTTCAAACCTGTTTAAAGATTAGCAAAATTCTACATTTGAGACAAGCATTTAAGATTAATAACGGGTTTATTAGATTTGTCGTGTTATTAACTTCATCATGCTGAAAACCATTCATTTACTTTCGACCGGGTTAGAACAAAAGTTTCATATTCAAATGGCACGTGTTGCAGGTGTATTCGTGCTAATTTAACTAATTACTTGTTTTACTCTTGGCGTTCGTCACACATCTTTGGAAAATGAGAAATATTATGCTGAACGCCCAGTCAAAGTTCACACATTTAAATGATGGACTACACAGGGAAACTAAAGCTGAAATACAGGGAAATCATTAACCTGTTGCAACTAAGCTATAAATCAACCAGAACCCTGAATCCTGTTTAAGATGTGCTATTACATTGCAGTTAAAAGGAAGAAGAAAATGCTATACGAGGGGAAGCACGTAACTTTCGCTTCAACCCGTCCCAACCTTCGAAGCCACCTGCTGAAGGTTACCTTCATTATGACGCGCATGTACCGTATAGTATGATATATACGCGCATGCCGGAAGAAGAGGGCCGTCAGGAGGCGCTTTACCTGATGCCCGAACTGATTGCAGGGCACTCCCAGAACCACGAGGCCCTTGTCGGCGTACCGCGCATGGAGCTCGTTCATCTGGGTGTAGTCCCTGACCGTCGTGCCTCAGAGCGACGCGACATTTTCGATGAGGACCACTTTGCCCCTCAGCTCGGAGAAGTTGAACACTTCCCCTGTCAGCAGTTTAGCTGTTACGTCGTAGAATTTCTTAATTCTGCCCGCCATCTCGCCGGCTTAGAAAAAGAAAGCTCCAGCCAGCTCCTGTCCTTCGCGAGTGTGCGCCGTTTATAGCCCCGTGCAAAGGAAGGGGCGGCGCCGAAGGTGGAGTCTCACTATTCTTCATGAACTTAGGAGTGCAAAGCAATTCTGCGCGGATACTTTCCACTCTGCATTTTGTGGTGTATTTTAATGTACATTGTGTGTTGTAGTATATGATTTAGTGATATGTTGACGTATTTAAAAAGCAAACATTACACCTCATTTCTTGGTTTTATATAATTTATCTACTTTATTAATCCCCGTGGGCAAATTGCCTTCCCACCTCCCCCAACCTTGCTCTCCATGACAGCAGGCTTGGTCATGAAGGGCAGCATCCTCGTGTGGGGCCCAGGGCCGGTTGGCGGCCTTCCGATCACAGGCACAGAGCTTAACCCTCTGTGCCACACTCTGCCATCTATATATAGTGCGAATTGTTTTAACGGTTTAGTTGTGTATGGTCTAATTTTGAGACACCTGTTATAATCCAGTATTTTTCCACTAGTGTTGTGGGAAGTTTAAGTTGCCCGAGACATTGCATTCTCCTGCAACACTGCTCTCCTAAAGATATGCAGGCGTTTCTGCTACGAATTATACTCCCCTTTAGTGGTTTATCAATTCTGAACAGAGAATCATTTTTTTTCTGTTGTTTACTGAGATGTTTCAAACTTTATTCAGTGGGATTTATATATTTTTTCTTGTCATATATGTAATTTAAAATGCACTCCAGAATGACCCAAAAGCATAACAACTGCCCCCTTCTTCTCATATACTGAATGCAAAAATTTGGTTCATAATGTCTTGCCTAGTCAATTTTTTGATTTTGTATTCTAGCAAAAGACTGCAATGTCTCAGTTGAAATGCATTCAGATGGCTTCACATTGAAAACATGCACTCTATCCTCAAAAAGCAGTAATCTCTGTCAGTAAAAACATTTCTTGGATTTTTGTTGAGGTGGTTAACATAGGGACATACATACCCCATAGGTGTACAGGTTCTTGCAATAAAAAAGAGCATATTGTTTCCATTGATGAGTATATCATTTACATTCATGGTTAGTTCTTTTACTTTCACTTGGAGGTATTCACTGAAGACCTCACAGATGGTTTGTATCAAATGTTGTAGCTGGAATGGTGGACAAGGATGCTCCAGTACATAATTACCTTGATTGCATGCATGTGAAAATCTAGACAGTGTAGATGATAAGCATAGGAGAAGTATTTAATCAGGGTGCCATATTGACCAGGACGGTACTGAACCACACAATGGGCTGAGTCCACAGGATTAAAGGATACCTAAGGCCTAAGGATGTGGACTATTAACCTCATGTGGTTAAAAAAGGGAAAGTTCGCCATACAATATAACACAATCTAACGTAATCTCGGGCTACTGCAGGAAGTAATGTAGATAAAATAGCAAATGTAGATCTCCCATTAAGAAGAAATGTTTTCTTGGTATCATAATATAAAATATTACTGACATTTCTGATATATGTTATTTTCCCAGAATGCATTTGTTTATTTTCTTGGCAATATACAATTTTTCATCTGTAACAAACTATGGCACCCAAAAATCTACTTTCGTTTTATGGTTGTCTTGCCCTGATAGTCTTTTCAAATGTTTAGTGAAGAAAAGGCTTTTGCCTCTGCATTTATGTAGAAGTAGTGTCACATAATAGGTTGTCCTTACCCAGAGCATTGTATAATTTGTATACAAGCATGTATCCCTTCGTACAATAAATATATTACATAACATAGCAATCTGATAAGCAAGTACTTTCCTCAGAGATAAAGAACGTTTTGTGGTGCAGCTCAGTTTTGTTTTAACTAGTCTGCCACCTGCTGGCCAGTTGAGTTGTGCACCTCTGTTTAATGGTCTGACATA
>JAODKM010000099.1:25271028-25284408 GCA_026780845.1 Petrocephalus sullivani | reverse complement strand
GCTGTTTCTCAACGAACATAATTGCTTATTGAGTAAATATCATTTTGAAATGAAGAATACGCGTGGATGACCGAGACCTTCAATATTGCATTTCCCCTGTTCTACCGCTAGGTTCTGTGCGTACGCATGGTCAGAGCTGTTCGTATGCTTAAGATCATTTCTAAGTAGAAGTACAAGATGGTAAATTCCACACTTTGCGTGTTAATGTTGTCACGCAAAAAATACGCACAAATCTGTGCGTGTGAACGGTTGATAAATGAGGACCCTGATTTTATTTATTTATTTATTTTAAATTACACTTGAATCATGAGTTTGTGACTGATTTAAGGAAAGCTTCTTATTTTCAGTGGATGTGGTATATATTGTACAGTATATGGCAAAATTAAATACCTCACAGTCAGTTATTCACTAACCTTTGTTGTACACAATTGCATATCGTAATTAGTATTTTATTTCATAAAAATTAAATAAAAATCCACATCCATCCAGTTTCCATAGCTGCTTAGCCATAAGTGGATCACCGTAAGCCTGTAGCCTATCATGCATACAGGATTCCCTGTTTTGAATGCCATTCCAGCACAGCACATACTGTGAATGGGATTTTTGAAACACTAGTTCACCTTACTGCATTTATTTGGACTAAGGAAGGAAAACCACATAGTTGGGGACAAGAACTGAACTGACACTCCTGGAGATCTAAAGCTATATTGATACTCACTAAGCCACCTTGCATTAGAAATGTTATACAGATACAAAAGTTATAAAACTTATAAAACTGATGCTTACTGAGTCATTTTGAGTAGGGATGCAAATTCTGAGAATATTCAGCAACATTCTTTGGGAATTTGTGAATTACTGGGGGATTTATATTTTCCTGTATATGGACAGTTGTCAAACATACAAAAACTATGTATATTAGTTGAGTTGTTGAAGACTTATATTTAACGTAACACATTACTGAACACAAATACATTTCCCTTGTAACTTTACTGATAACCTGGAGGAAGAGATGGAAGAGGCTTGTTGATGATTAGTGTTGCTCAATCTAGAGCATCTGGCCAAAGTCATAAATGCGCAATGACAGTCAGAATCTGCACCCTTGGAGTCACAATCCCCTTAAGCTGCGGTGTTGGATGGGTGAAGGTCGGGAATAAAAAGCCTCATGTTTGCTCGAGTTGCCACCAGTTTCTTCACTTGTACGTTTGTGAGCCTGTTGCAGACTTCTGTATGCATCTTGCCAAAGAGAGACTAGTTGTGCTCAGAAGCAGCTGATTTTGGGAGGATACTGTTGCAACTAGTGTCAAGGCGTCGGATGAGCAAAGACCCTTCCTCCAGGTGGCTGTGTGTTACATCATCACAGAATAAACTTTACTAAAATATCAGTGACATTAGTTAGCTTGCAAGATTGCTCGCAAGTATTGATTACTTGAGGGGTAGCAGATTCATTTTCTGAACATTATATATGCAATTTTGCACTTTAATTTTACTTTTAAAACCTTAATAAAAAAAAGAATTTGGCACAGTCTGGCCATACACCTCGTCTGGTGTAGACTATAAACATGCTCATGTGTAAGCAGTAAAAAGTAGAAATCAAAAGTACTGCAGCCACAGGGTTTTCCAATATAATCACCGGTTGGTGGAGCATTATATATTCCCACAATTCACCAGAAATTTTCCACCCCTTTACAACCCTAATTTTGAGTGTAAGGGTGCATGTCACAGCATGAATATTTGACAGCCATAAACGTCGTATGTGCATGCTGTCAAACAGTGATGTTTTCTGTATGAGGGCCTGGTGCCATGGTGAAGGTTACGCAAACCTTCCTCCAAGCGGCATGTCCCTGGTGGTGGGACCTTTTCGTAGAAATTCATTAGCATTTAGCGCACCTCAGCTGCCACTCATGAGCCATCTGACTGTCAGCTGGAGTAGCTACCCTCGAGCGGGGTCTGATATTTGGCCACTCAGATGCTCCATGGGTCCCGGTGTTTGCTGTCTGGGTCCAGAGATGACGGGCTCGCAAAAGGCATTGGTGTCTTGAGATGGGGGGGGGGGGAAGGTCACTGTGTTGACATTTGGAGAGATCTGAGAGATGGCCAGGCCAGAGTGCTGGAACATGTGTTTGCTCTTGGCGATAAAGTCATTCTAGCAAAGACCCAGCCAGTGAAGTGCTTCTGGTGTGGAATTCTAAGTGGGAACTTTTGGTTTTTACATAAGAAGTTGGAATTTAACATTGGGGTCACTAACAGTCATGGAACCTCTTCAAATTATTTTTCTCAGATGCTATTTGCAGTTTTCCTTTGTTTGTTTTTTGAGGTACGGCTTTATTTTTGCTTGCTTCAGTTTATTATATCATTTATTAATTTAAGGTGGTGGTGAGATGGGGATTCCAGCCGTTGTACCTGATGTTACCCCAAAAATAAACCTATTAATAACTGATATCTAGTCTTACAGTGTTGAGGATAGGAAAACCCCCCTTGTCTTTTGTGGAGAAAATTGTGTAATTTTTAAATTATTTACTTTATCCCTTTATTATTTACATTAACTCCAAATGTAACCTCATAAAATGACATTCTGCAACAATTTCCTTTTAAAATCCTCTTAAACTAGTTGGAGGATTGATAGCCAAATTACATTGTTTTATCAAATAATGCAAGTTGAACTTTCAGTGATATTGATAAACTATGGTGTAACATTATTTATTAAGTATTAATATGGTCAGTTATATTATTTACGTTTAGTTTGATTATTTGTAATCAAGATGTCCTATAGTTTAATGAATAATAAGCTTAATTTCCATTGATACCCTGTAGTCTTGGCTAAAATGCCATTTTAGGATTTTAAGAAATGTCAAAGTAATACTTCAGAAGATACATGTAAGAAGTTATCTTTCTGCCATGCTGTACAAACATGTAGGAGGATGAGGCCAGTTAATTGTCGGCGCTGTGAGTGGGCAGTTCAAGGTCATAGTTGGCCAGTCCATCTGGGGACATCAGACCACCAGAGCCCAGCTAATTGATGCCTCTTTGACAGTTTGCTGTCAAGTATTCAAATATGACTTTTGTCTCCAAGCTTCTGGGAATTATGAGGTATTTATAAGGGGTAAATGTTACATTTGAATATGATTTGTCAGATTCGAATGGGTTGATGGAGACCTTTTTAAATGTTTCCATTGGCTTTGGGAGAGAGAGAGAGAGTCTGACATGAGGAGAATTAGATGGTGACATAAATCGACTGGGAGCGCTGAGAGTTTGTTATGCCAAGGCAACTTTAGCTCATTCTTTGACTTTGCTGTTTTCTGCAAAATATGGCCCAAGTGTCATCTCAAACTCTCTGATCATTCACTCTTTCAGATATAGTGTTGTCTTAGCTTGATAGTCTTTGGGTCGAATGAGAAACTTTGATAGTACTATTGTCGAGCTTTGTTGTGGTGGGGGCTTCGCAGTTGTACTCTGGAACAAGGGTTTGCCTGAAATAGTCCAGTTCCCAAATTTAGTAGGGTAGCAGCTGGTATAGCAATTAAGAAACCAGACCTATTGTCCGCAGTGTAGCTGGTTCAGGTCACAGCTGTTTGACCCCTGAGTGTGAAGTAGTTTGTCACAGGTCTGTCCCTACAAATGGAGCACGCATGAGTATGAGTGAAGGCAGAAATGACAAAAGGCAAGCCAGTTAATTTTACCAGATTTTACGCTTGTCTAATAATATATCTTCATGGCTTGTGTGTTTCTGTATCAGTATTATGGATTTAGAAACAAGCCAGTTCCACAGTAGCTGGGCTCATTATGAATTTTTCCTAATATTAAACAAATTAGTTCCCTATTGTTAAACTGCGAACAAATGAATCTCTAAAACTCTTCAGTTGGTTAATTTTAGCAAGAAAAGACCAAATGAAAAACAGCTGTACTGGAGAGATTTGTACATTATATGAATACGTAATATATTATATTTAAATTCTTTATATGAGCTAATATACTGCCTATAAGTTTCTGCTTTTATATATAAATTCATGGGCCACAACTATTCAACTGCTCGTTGAGGCACATATCATAGGTCAGCAGGACGATGTATAAAGTCATACATGTACAGGTCAGGCGTAGGGCTGCAACAATTGATAATAAATCGATAATAAATCAATAAAAATTGATTATTAAAAGTGTTGGCAACTAATTTAAGTATTGATTCGTTGTGTTGTGCTATTAGTATCTAACTAGCTAGAGAAGTTAATTTCACCTGCAGATGGAGCTGAACGGAGCACGGCCAAAGGCGTGGTGGAGGAAGAGCGGAGGCGGTATTTTCCAAATAAAATTTAACAAATGAACAGAGGTGGAGAAAACTGTTTGAATGAAGTTGTCAAAAGTATAGGAGCACTTCACATTACAAAAATGTGAAAAATGGTGTGTGAGTGTGTTTATCTCTTTCAGTTTAATGTTTTTATATAGCACTTGGTCAGTTTAAGCTATGTTTAAATGTGCTGCATAAATAAACTTTACTTTGACATAAGGTCAGAGTGAAGACGATGCACCGTGACACAGTAGCCTGTCAGGAGCGGCGAGCGCAATCACACTAGCGCACATACACTCAAACGGTCATACATACACGCGCACACGATCAGACATACACGCGCACCCACTCACATGCTCGCACATACACACGCACCCGCTCCCATACACACGCGCACACCCCATCTGCTGAAACGTAACCTAGTCCCCAACCCATTCTCTGTTTGCCCTGTTCTTATTTCATCGCCGAAATGCCATGTTAGGTAGCCAAGGGTACACGCTTGCCTGACCAGACAGTCCCATATTTCGCCATTTGAGTGAGGTAGGATTAATTGCATTTAGACAGGGATGAAAGTAACTGCGTCTGAGAGTATGTGATGGTGCCATGCAAGATTGCTTTTGTGTATTACTGTGAATATAGAAAACAGTTGTTAATGTTGAAACAAATTCTGTTACCGGGTTTTTTGATTTGCATTTTTCTCTGTGCACTAGATAATGCTTTGTTTCTGATGGATGGAAATTATTTTTTTTTTAAATCCGATTCACCGATTAATCGCAAAAGTAATCGACAGATTGATCGATTAGCGAAATAATCGCTAGTTGCAGCCCTAGTCAGAAGCTTCAGTCAAATGGTCACATCAAACACCAGAATGGGGAAAAAGGTGTTTTAAGGGACTTTGTGGGTGGTGTGGTAGTTGCTACCAGATGGGCCGGGATGATTATCTGGGATTTTCATGCACAACCATCTCTAGGGTACAGAAAATAGGCCAAAAAAGAAAAACATCCAGTGAGCGGTGGTTCTCTGGGCGAAAATGCCTTGTTGATGGCAGAAGTCAGAGAAGAATGGGCAGACTGGTTCAAGCTAATAGGCAACAGTAACTCAAAAAACTACTCGTTACAACTAAAGTTTTCAGAAAAGCATCTCTGAATGCACAACATGTCAAACTTCGGAGCAGATGGGCTAGAGCAGCAGACCACACCGGATGCTACTCCTGACAGCTAAGAACAGGAAGTTGAGGTTACAGTGGGCACAGGCTCACCATTATTGGACCATGAAAAAACGTTGTCTGATCAGACGAGTCTCGATTTCTACTGCAACATTCAGATGATAAGGTACGAATTTTGCGTAAACAACATGAAAGTATGGATCCATCCCGCCTTGTATAAACAATGCCGGCTGATGGTGGCAGTGTCATGGTGAGGGAGATATAGTCTTGCCACACCTTGGGCCCCTTAATACCAATGAGCGTAGTTTAAATGCTACAGCCTACCTGAGTGTTGTCGCTGACCAAGTCCATCCCACAGTGTACCCAGCTTCTAATGATTACCCCCTGCAATATAACGCACCATGTCACAAAGTTCATATCTCACACTGGATTTTTGAACATGGCAATGAGTTCACTGTACTCAAATGGCCTCCACAGTCACCAAATTTCAATCCAATAGAGCACCTATGGGATGTGGTGGAAAGGGAAATGTTCATCATGAAGGTGCAGCCGACAAATCTGCAGCAACTGTGATGCTGTCATGTCAACATGGACCAAAGCCTCTGAGTCCCTTGTTGATTCTGTACCACGAAGAATTAATGCAGTTCTGAAGGCAAAAGGAAGTGCAACCTGGTATTACCAAGGTGTACCTAATAGTGGCCAGTGAGTCATTTTCATCAGTTTAACTATTTATCATCTTTAATGGCCTTGCTGTGTTTAGATAATTCATCTTAAAGGTGTTCATCTCATGTCATATTTTTCTCCCATTTTCTTTAGTGATGTCTTTTATTTCACATTTAACTTGCAGGAAACTTATGAAACTCTGCTTAAGACATGCATTTATGAGCTGAAGCTACCTTCCCTCATTTATAATAATTCCTGAAGACAGCAAAGGAATTCTTTATTGAATTACATCATGAATAAAGTCTTTACTGAAGTCCTTACTGTAATTCTTGCTAATGATCTAGGTTCTGCTTCACTCAACTGGCTTTGGCACTAGAGGCCAACAGATCATGATCCTTGGTTTTGATACAGCCCATTTATCAAGGTGCCTGCCAACTTGCAATTAGAGTGCTAGGGCTTCTTGAAGGGAAATTTGTGATTTTTTTTTTTCTTCACACAGCCCACGTCTTTTCTAAAGTTAGGAAAACTGGTCTTATGTCATTTTACAGGCTGTTGTGGAATAACTTTTTGGTACACACCATTAAATGCCTGAAAAGTGGTTTTATAATTACCCAAGTGACAGGTACATCTGGTATGCCGTCAAATTAGTAATACAAAGAATGTCTGCCTTATTTATTTTTCTTTGAACATTAGTAACCTTCTATATTGTTATTGTTCTATGCAATTCACTATTCTGTTTCGTAGTTTTGATTTCACCGATTTGGAGAAAGATTTTCAGATATGTTCGCTACACTTTTACATCTTCCTATTTAAAAAGTTATTTTCAAAACCTGACGGTTGAATTGATGAAGGGATGCTCTACTAATGGGATCAATAAATTACATAAATGTGCTGCATACCGCAATACATTTAGCTTAAGTACAGGAAGAGGAAAAGTTTAAGAAAAAATTATAAATAACATGGAAAACAGGACACACAAGTGAACTAGAGTAATAAGTAATCAGCCAGAGAAGTGAAAGTGTTTGGAATAATGGGACTATATGCAACAGTGATTGGAACCTCTATGTTAAAAGTAGCAGAAGAACGTGAATGTACAATAAGCAGCTTGACGTGTAAACGGTGTGTAAATATGCGAATAGAAATGCACAATGAAAGACATTGAAATACAGGAGGGGTTCCTTACTGGAGTAAATCTGTAATTTGTGTATGTGTGAGTGGGAGTATTAAATATGCAAATTTAATACAGTTGGTATTTGTCTACTTCCCAGTACTACCTTGCCTGTACTGAGGGGCATATTTTTGTGTGAATTATTACATTATTATTGTTTTGAGTTATTGTTTTATGAGCTTTTGCTACCCAGAAATATAGAATGCATTTTGTTGCATTTTTCGAGCAGTTCTCATTTTATTTGTACCAGCAAACATTTTCTAGGAATCCTACAAACTGACCTTTTCCAATAATAAAAAAGTCCTGTATACTTAAACCTTACATACACACCTTACATGAAGAGTATTCCGTAAAGAGTAAAGTGATGAAAATTTAATTAGCAAAGATTTTTTGGGGATGGAATTAAATAATAACCTCTGTAATTTATGTCTGTGTTTTTTACGTGATTTGAGTACAACTGCCTTGGTATAGCCTGGCATCTGAGAATGCAGTTTTCCTTAATAAACAGGTATATCCCTTTAGAACTGGTAAGCAGATGTGTTACTGTAGTGGTCTTTCTCTGCTAGAGGTACATTATATGAGTTAAAGCATGAAGCAGGATGCTGTACAAATCCACTGCCTCTTTCTTCTTCATTACCCCAGAATATTAAAGTATCCAGTCTCTGAGGAATAGAACAGAAATCTGAAAGTGGTTACTATGGTAACTGGCTCTCTTAAGCCTTTTGCTGGAGGCTGGGTGGGAAAGCAGCATTTGCCCACCATGAGGGTCTTACTTAATTCATATCAGTTATTAGATTCATGGATCGCCTGCAAGGAAACGTTTTGAGACGCATATTTGGCACACCACATGAATGTGGAAAGGGCTTGTGTGTTGTATCAAATGGGGAGCTGTTGCCGTTAGTTAAAATCTATATGGGACTGAATCAGGAATAATCTAAGTGCTTTGTAATGACTCCCTAATCATTCAGTCATTAATCCCGTCTGTGAAAATGGTGAGTGCTGTTGTTGTTATTTGGATGTTTCCCAGGTTTTTGCAAGGTATACTTATAATAAAATGATCTCCTATATATATGTGTGTGTGTGTGTGTGTGTGTGTGTGTGTGTCTATATATATATAATGTGTGTGTGTGTGTGTGTCTATATATATGTATATATATATATAATGTATATGTAAATAATATAAAAAAGTGTGTGTGTGTGAGAGAGAACAATTCTGAATTGGACTGGTTTCACGTTGCCTTTGAAGCACAGGAGCTCTCTGCAGTTTTAAACATTTCTACTTCAAAACACATCTTCACAAGAAGCACACAAGTGTTGGGGTGGTTGTCATGTGACCTTTGGAAAACATCATTCTTGATTTGATTAGCATTTGATGAGTTCTCACACACCCATGTCTTATAGCAGCAACTGATGTAGCAACGTAATTTTTTGCTGCCTGCTGAACAATTACAGGTGCTTGAGGCAATTTAAGACCAAAAAAATTACTGTTTGGATATAAAAATGTCTTCTGTTTCTGTAGCTATTTTCACTCATTTGAGCTGTGTTGCTGCTGGTTTAAGAATATGTCCCCAGTGCTTCAGTTAGACTGACAGGCCTGTCAAGTGATGTGATTGATCAGTCACCAGTGTCCATAATCAAATTCATGAGCTGAAGGCTTCTCTGAGTTGAACCCTTCTGTACTCTCACTCATTCCAAAAGCAAATGGGTGATATTACATTATTTATTACCTCTAACACCACCGAGAGCATAGAGACTTTTGTTGCCATTAATTTAGTTGGGTATTTACTGAGGAAACCCGTATTTAAACATCTGACTCAAGTGCAGTCTAGACTAGGATTAGAGCCTTCAATGTATTTTACACCAAGTGGTGTGTTAGCAAAGGAGTACAAGGATTTCTTCCAAAAGCAGACCAATGGAGAATCTAAAGATATCTGGTTCTGGTGTTGGAAAAGACATTCACCTTCCATCTTATTCTCCACTACTGTGTCTGAGATTCTTCATCGATTTCCAAGCAGCCATACCACCTGCAATTCAGACTAAGTAATCAATTTATAGCTAAGCAGGTTTGGGCCTGGCAAGTACTTTGATGGGAGACCAACTAGGAAAGTTGGGTTGCTGCTGGAAGAGGTGTTGATGTGGCCAACAGGTTAGCCCGTCCTGTGGTCTGTGTGGATCCTGTTATCCCAGTGCAGTGATGGGGACACTGCGCTGTTAAAATGGTGCCTGGGTATCATAAAAATCCATTAATTCATTCAAACAAACAAACAATTATGGCCTCTCTGGGAATAGTACTGGGAATAAGCTTGGGTCCTCCCTGAATGGGACACCCATATCTGTGTTAGTGCTTTTTAAACCAATACTGACTAATTGTGATAAAATATAAGTACATTCAGCAGTACCAAATAAAACTGTGAAAGGGGAATTCAGATTCTCCCAAACATCTTTTTCTTTTACTCATAAGTGCATATTATTCTCTCATTGTCTACCCCGGATAGGGAATACACATGGTTTTGAGACCAGTTTGTTGCTGCTGCTACAGACACTTTCTCATTAAGACAGCAACTCCAAAGGTATCTGGTGGATGTCAGACTTCGCATTAAATTTTGCATCGACAAACTGGAACTGATTAAATTTTGATCTAGTTTGCCCAAAAATTTAAGCAGCGCCGCAAAGTGACAGCAAAGAGATCTTTTCAGCATGATAACTCAAAAATTGTCTGATCTTTTACAAAATGTGCAGGTGTATTATTATGTCCGGGTAGAGATCTGGATCTGTTAAAATTTTGAGAACTTGCCTCAAAATTTAAGCAATGCCACTTAGTGGCAGGACTGCAGAATATGCTTGACCTTGAATAGGATAACTGTATTTGATATTATTAGCAGAGATTTAACATTTTATTTTTATCTTTTAACCTTTACACTACGAATAAAGTATGCATTAGCTATATAAAGGTTAAAATGCACTGAATTTTTTTATCATAGTAGTGCAAATGCAGTACACATTTGTGCTGTTACATCAAGAAATTGCTGCATGTATTAGTTTCTTGCATACCAGTTTTTATGGATCTTATTGCCACGTTACAAAAACATTACATGGATGAAAATCTGCAGCTGAGGCAAATTGCCCCAAAATCAGCAGTGCTTGGTGGCAGCAGAGGACAGAAAGGGAGGCTGCAAAAGCCATATTGTGAACATGGAACATCTAAACATATATTCTGTGGATTTTTTTCAAGCTTTGCAAGAACATTGTACAGGTCAGTGGATCTCAAGCAGTGGGGCATAAGGTAACTTTCTGAATATTCAGAAATAGTTTTGTTTTGTTTTTTCCATCACTGACCTCTTGCACCTTGAAATTTATTACGGGGGAGCAGGCATTGATTTGGTAATCTTGATTACGTCAAGACAAGTCACACAAAGTTGCGTAGGGTAGGCTTTGGCGATATTACAATAAGATTTTCATAATATTTTCGTTTGTAAGACGAAAAATATATTTATTTTGGTAATCCCAATACTCCTGAAAATTCTAGATACGATATACCACAGCTTAATATATAAACAATATAACCGTGTGAAAAATTTGATGCCGCCCAAACCACGTGTAGAGGGACGAGAGGTAGGAGGAGTAGGTATTAGATGGCAGGGAAAGGGGCGACAGAGCAGTCTGGTGAATACATTTTCTTTTGATTGACAAGTTTTGAAACATATGGTCTGCTTCATTGTTCACTGTTGCTAGATTAGGTGATCACGTCAGACTTGTTTCTGTAGGCACCTAAGATCTATTAGTCCATGTCTTAAACCCTCCACCGCTCAGCAGATGGTGGTGGGAGTCCCATTGATTCTCCACAGTTGCACTCGATATTGATGACAGACTGGTACAACCCTAGCTTTAAAGGTGCTTCCTCAAATGCAATGTGGGAAATTGATTTTAAATACTGCTCTTGATTTGAAACGGGGTGTGCCAATTCACACACTTCGGCAGGTCCTTATTCTGTGACTCCCATGGTGCAGAATCAAGGGAATACTTCCAACCTTTATTTTAACATGTCCGGATTGATGCAGAATTGATACAATTGTATGAAAGACAATTCCAGCTTAAGCTGTAGACCAGCATCACCCACAGTACAATCAGAGATCGAAAGGTAGAAATAAAAGCTATGGTTAATCAAACTCTTCCCCACATTCTCTCTGGACAGTAAAGATTTGAGAGAATGGCCACACTGTCCAAACACTGATTGTAGGAGCAGTTTTAATATTGTAGATGAGTTTACTGGTTACATGGTTACAGAAGTTTTTTTTTCCCCTTATATAAGACAGCAATAAGTAATTTACTTTTAGACTTGAAATCTCATGTTTTGTTTATATAAAGTAAGACATAAAATAAATAAGTGGTCATATAAATAGTACTTTCCTGTGTAGGGCTGACCAGTCAGAGTGCCTATTCTAATCCCCATCCACCACTGAAAGCACCTACAATGGGCAAAAAAGCATAAGTACTGGACCTTGGCACAGTGGAAGAACTGTTCTGATGAATACCATTTTCTGTTGCATCATGTGACTGCCCGGGTACGTGTCGAGGATGTGTGGGGTGCTTTCGAATGACAAGTCCAATCCACAGCTACATAGCAGAGCTCAATGCACTGTGTGTTATGACACATTACTTCCATCCCCTTAATTAAAATTATTAGCAATTTGTGTAATAATAGCCCTTTTTTGATTCATACCACATGGGATAGTCTTTGTTCACATCCCGTATTGACAAGTTTTGGTCTTGGTCACCCAACACCCTGACAGGAGGTTGTAGTTTCTCCCTAATCGGACCACTATCAGGAGGTACTCACAGCAGCATACCGTGAGCACCCCACAAAATTTGCTGTTAAGCAGATACCTAACACTCATGGGAATTTTACATGCACAAAAAAGTTCTGGTGGGCAAAACAAAAGATGATTAGTTTTCTCTCTCTAATCTGATTATAGTGGAGGCAGGTCCAAGCAATAAGGTGGCCCAAAACGTATGATTCGTTGGTCTGACATCTGACATCTGATTGGTTGGCTCTCTGAACCAATCATTTTTTGTTTTGCCCACAAAACGTTTTTGTGTAAGTAAAACTCACATGATACCCAGATACCCAGCAGATACCCAGTTGTTTGACCATAGCAAATTGGCTCTTATGAAAGTCATTCAGGTTTTTATCCCTGCCCATTTCTTTTGCATTCAACACGTTGACTACTAGTATTGAATGTTTGCTATCTAATATATCCCAGACGTTGACATGTGCGGTTTTTAACAAGATGGTAAACATTATTCACATAATGTGGAGGTGGTCATATTGCTTTGGCTCATAGATTTATATCCCCAGGAAAAAAAAGACACATGAATAATATACCTTAAACCAGCAGCTGGCCGAACACTCGAAGTATTTTGAGAATTATTGAAGGTGTGAGAATTTCAGTGTGCTTTTGCTTAATGAAGTATATTGTATATTTCTACAGTCAGTGCCTCTTTCAGAACTCAATCTTGATTTCAGAAAACCTGCATGATGTACAATATTAATATCAACATTACATGTTATGAGCATGTAATTTTCATGTCACATAGACCATAATAGTTTGCTGTTAATTTCTTTATTATCATCTTATCATGCACTTTTTTTACAATCAGGGATGAAATACTGTTCCTCCTAGACCAACAGCATAAGTAAATTACAAAATAAGAACTTGGGGGAGCATAACAGAAGTAACATATACAATACACACAATATGCAAACAACCGATATCCATGGTGATGCTTGGTGCTTTTAGAGGGATTAGCAGCATGAAGAAATCTTTTTAAAAGCATAAGATTATGATCTTAAGAACACAGTGGCATAAGTGATTATGCTTAGGTGGTATCTTGATATTGTAAACACAGTAACTCTAAAAATATTTTATGGATCTTTTTAAAACTTTTCTGTGAAGGTCTGGAAGTGATCAAATTTTGAGAGAGTAGTTTTGTGTGTATATGGGGGGGGGGGGGCTCTAAAGATTGTAATTGGGGGCAATGGCGGGAATGGGGGGTATATCGGGGAGGGGGGGAGGGGATTGTCGGGGGGGGGCATTTTTTTCCTCC
>JAODKM010000099.1:25255889-25270928 GCA_026780845.1 Petrocephalus sullivani | reverse complement strand
TTGGTGTCTGTTTAGAGGAGTTTTGGGGGTGTGCTGGGAGGGGGGGCGTGTGGGAGGGGTGGGTAGTGGGTGAGTAGGGGGGGGGGGGGGCTCGAAAGAGGGTCGTTGGGGGCCATGGCAGGAATAGGTGATCTATTGGGGAGGGGGTGACAGGATTGTCTGGGGGGTGCATTTTTGTCATCACAACAGTATCTGGTTATGCTATGTGCAGTTATGGATGGCATTCTCCTCACAAATGTAACTGCGGCCCACAGGAACCAAACTTCAGTGGCTGTTAATTTTTTATATATTTTTATTACACATATGATTAAAGTCAACATATATCGGCAGGTTTTATTTGCATACATAAAAGCCATCTTGTTTTATCATATTAAGGGAAGGAAAAAGGATCATTCGACACAGCAATTTATATTAAGGTTCTCCAGGATATATCATGATTCGCCAGTTCACACTCTACTCTTCTCTAGTTTGTGGTCCTTTACTTAAACCTGGCCAACATTTTTCTAATTATTGAAAATGAGTTCATATCCCATACTCCCACAAAAATGGCATACAAATGCTTCCCCTTTAAGGGAAGAAATGAATATGCTTCTGATTTCTGTACATGTCTTTCAGGTGCAGAGGAATAATGAGGTGTTAGAGAATAGTAGCACTAAATGCATTTGGGAAGCCAGCGATCAAGGAGAAACTCTGGGGATATATCATACCAGTGTACTACTGCAACAGAACTTTACTAGTAAGGCTTCTGTATTGCTGTCTGTAATATTTCAGCTTAAATATCAACCAGTTCTAATTATTTATACTTTTCATCAGTTAGAATAGATAATGTACTCTTTGAGCAGGCTTGGAACTGAGATTTGGATCTGGTTCTTTTAATATTTATTCACTGTATTTTGTAATACTGATTAAATACTGTGTTTTTCATTTTTGCCCCCCTTTTTCTTATTGCTGTGTTTATTTGTATACAATATGCTCCAATATTTGGGAATATCTATTCGGAATTCTCCGACATCCGACCTGCGCTAATGACAATGCACTGTTTGCATTATTTGTGTAGCCTTGTGTGCAGTGTTAGTCTATTGTGATGTATCTAGTTCTTCATATGCTAACAGTACAGACTTTAAGCAAAACTGCCCCTAAGTATGCCCAGCTGAGCACCCTAATGAAGGACAGCTTCATGACAGTCTTGCTTTCTGGGACCAGACAAGTCTCCTGTGTGCATTAACTAAATAATTCCAGCAACTCTTGAAAGACACATCACACCTGCTTTTTAGAACTTATTTAAAATAATGTGTCTTTTCAGTGTGGACCATTGTTGTACTATTTTAGAGTTAGTCTCTGTTATTTTGCATAGTTTAAGTAATGAATAATTCATTGCACTATCAGCATATTCACTATCTGTCTGTTCTTTTATATTAAAGTTATGTTTACAAACTTCCAAATACAAAAAGTGAAATGGTCATATCCTAGATAAGCTGTATATGCTGCATAAATTATTTAATATAATTGGATTGTGTGCCTGATCTAAATCTACATAAATTTTTAATTAATGTGCTTTTCCATAATAAATTACAAAAATTGCAATAATATTTAAGATTAAGCACCAGGACACATCTGGGTGCAAATTCTGTATCAGGCTGTTTTGAGACATCTGAGAAGTCAATCAGGTCTCTCTATATAATAGGTACTCCAACACTAGGGGTCTTGGAGTAGCATGGATACCCTGGCAGATTCAGGGTCCCCCCTGACTTTATAGTCCCCTCTACCACGAACATACACACACGCACGCGCACACACACATATTGAGAGTGCTAACCCAGAATTCTGGCTGCTTCCTTCTCCCAGATGATACTTTTTTTTTTTTTTAAATGCAGTACATTTTTTTCCAGAAACATAAGTAAGAGCTCATTAGCACTCATGTTCAGGCTCTGTGAAAGTTCATTTTAATAACTGATTTTGTCTTCTGGCCAACGATATATGCGAAAGCTAGATTTTCATTCAGTCTTTAGAAGGTAATCTTTTTTTTTGTTGTGAAATTAAGCATGTCATTAACAGAGGCATTATTTGGTTAGTAATGTTAAGAGTTGTTGCTGTATGCAGTGTTCAGTCACAGTTAGCCAAGAATATTTGAAGAGTTTTGAGTGCTTTTTATTATACTTCATATTCACAAAACTTAGCAGCCTTCCTATTACAACCCTCTTTCCAAGAAAGTTGAGATGCTATGTAAAATGTAAATTAAAAAAAGGAATGTAAACCAATATTTAATTAAATAGAACAAAGATAACATATCATATGTTGAAACTGAGAAATTGTATTGTTTTATGACAAATATATGCTTAAATTGAATCTGATGCCAGCAACCCGTGTCAAAGAAGTTGGGACAAGGGCATGTTTACCACTGAGTTGCGTCACCTCTTCTTTTAATAACACTGTGAAAGTTTGGGAACTGAGGAGTTTTGGAAGTGAAATGTTGTCCCTGCTCAACAGTTTGGGGTCTCCTTTATGTTTTTAGTTTCATGATGCACAAAATGTCTGGACTGTAGGCAGACTAGTCTACCACCCAGGCTCTTCTACTACGGAGCCATGCTGTTGTAATATGCGCAGAATGCGGTTTGACATTGTCTTGCTAAAATATACAAGGCCTTCTCTGAAGAAGACGGCAGCATAAGTTGTTCCAAAACCTATATATATATCGTTCAGCATTAATGGTGCCTTCTCAGACATACAAGCTACCCAAGTAATAGGCACGAATGCACCCCCCATCCCATCACGGATGCTGGCTATTGAACTATCCGATGATAACGAGAATGGTCTCTCTCTTTCTTTAGCACAGAGGAGGTGGCATCCACGATTTCCAAAAAAATTGAAATTTTGATTTGTCAGACCACAGGACAGTTTTCCATTTTGCCTCAATCCATCATAAATGAGTTTGGACCCAGAGGAGTTGTCGGTGTTTCTGGATCATGTTTAGATAGTTTCTTCTTTGCATGGCAGTGTTTTATCCTACATTTGTGGATGCAGCAACAAGCTGTGTTCACAGACAATGGTTTTTGGAAGTTTTCCTGAGCCCATTCAGTGATTTCCACTATAGAATGTCTGTTTTTAATGTAGTGCTGCCTGAGGTCCCGAGGATCACGGCTGTCCAGTATTGGCTTTTGGCGTTGTCCCTTGTGTACAGAGATCTTTCAATGATATTATATGCTTTAGATCAGGGGTGCCCAATCTTATCCGCAAAGGGCCGGTGTGTATGCAGGTTTTCGCTGGAACTCCCTAAGTAGATCACTAATTAGAGGACTGATTGGCCGAAGAGTCCTCACACTTGGGTTCGAACAGCTGGTCTAAAGGTTATCCCGAAAACCTGCATACACGCCGGCCCTTTGTGGATAATATTGGGCACCCCTGCTTAAGATGATGAAATTCCCAAATTCTTTGCAATATTACGTTGAGTAACATTATTCTTAAGCTGTTGCACTATTTGCCCACTATTTGATTTCATCGAGTGGTGAACTCTGCCTCTCTGGGGGGGCTATGTTTATACCGAATCATCTTTCTGACTTGTTTCTCATTAACCTAATTATTTGAGAGATCTTCCACCAGGTGTTTAGTTTTAGCACTACACACATCTCCAGTCTTTTGTTGCCCCTGTCCCAGTGTTTTTGAATTGTGTTGCTGGCGTCAAATTCAAATTGAGCATGTATTTCTCAGTTTCAACATTTGATATGTTGTCTTTTTATTTTTATTTATTTGTTTCACAAATCATTGCACTCTGTTATGTCAGATGGGTAACTCCAGCTTGTAATTATCGTATAGATTTTGTGAAAAATTACCTCCTAAGAAAGTGGACCATTAAGCTTCTATGTATTATGGATAATATTTCATTTTGGTAAACCAAAATGAAGTCAAACCTCATTCATATCCACATCTGATGTTTTAATTAGTTTGTCCTGTCAGGCTGTCATGAAAATGCAGAGCAAGGCTGGCTGGTGGTAGCAAACTCTATTGCACAATCTGCAGATTGCCTGCTACTGTTCACACACACACACACACACACACACACACTGTAGCCTCCAAGCTGGCAGGGAGAGCTGGTGAAGAAATCAACCAGTACCTCGCGACTAGAACGAAAAAGGCTGATGTCTTCTGTGCCAGCTGAACATTTCTTCGAATCATCAGCATTTGTTCTTTGAAGTGTAGAAACTGAAAGCTTTTGCTGAAGTGAGCTTAGTGTCCTATTGGAGTGTGGGTGAAGGAAACATCTGATTAATGGGCTGAGTTTACAGTTGGGCATATTAAATGGACCTTTTGTTCCTCTCCTGAAGTAACTCTTATCTGCTGAACTACAGATTATTTCCCTTGTGAGCAGGTGGGCTCCTCCTCTTTTGTGGTTTTTGACCATCTGACCAAAGGTACATGATTTTTGTGTCTTCCGTAGCCTTCCTTCTGGCCATCATAGACATTAGTCACAGTATCTATCCTCTAAGCTTATTAAACATTTATGAACCTTAGACTGTTGAGTGTTTTTGCTTTGGTGTGAAGCCTTGTAGACCATTAGGTAATTGTACAGAAGTAGTGATTGATGAACCTGTTACTAAGGATTAGAAACCATATGATTGACAGACATGCCTTCATCATGCAGGGCTTCAAACGAAAATTGTATAAAGGTATACATTTTTTATGTTAGTAATGTTTTTTAATGTTAATTAAATTTTGTTTTTTTATGTTAATAATATGATGAACAGTAGGAGGTGGGGCCAGTTAATCGAAGACATGAGTTGTCCTCCAGGGACTAAAGCAGGCAATAACACTCCTAAATTTTAGTATTTAACCCAATTATTTTTTTTCCACTTGCTCCAGCAAATCCAGTGAGGGAGCTGTGTTGCTCAGTGGGCTAAGCCTCTGTCCCTGTGAGTGGATGGTCACCAGTTTGTCACGTCTGTGGCCCTTGAACAAGGTTCTTCACCCCCTGCTCCATGGGTGGCGCTATGGGTGTCTGCCCTTTGCTGCCAAGCTTGCTCTCACCTACATATGTGTCTGTCATGGAGAACAATATGGGGCATTCCAGAATAGAGAATTTCCCCATGGGGATAGAGAAATTGTCATTATTTTATTATTATTGTTATTAAATCCAGGGAGAAACTGATAACTGATTTCTGAGTCAATGCTCTGCATATATTTGCAGTTCCATTTCAGTCCACAGATCTCAATGATTGTATTTCTTAGCTATAGCGTGATATTAGTTTTTTAGAGCAGTTAAAATCCATATTATTTCTTCCCTTTATTTTCACTGCTACTTCATCGTACTATCACTTCTTTAGATGTGCTTGTCATGGAATAAAATAATCACAACTTAATCATTTAATTGGCTCTCTTAGGATGTCGCAGTAATGGAAAAAGCCAACATCATGAAATGATGTATGACCTCTTAATATTTGCATGCTGAAGATTAGGATTTATCTGCATTATGATATTCAGTATACTTTTTGCCGTGACAACTTTTTGGCAATGTAAATAGTTTATTTCAATCCAGTATATTTTCTTTTCATTTACAAACTCTGCCATGGGAGTCTTTATCTCCCTCCATTCAGAAAGGGTATTGTAGAGCTTTGGGAAAGTATTTGGAAAACATTTCATTACTTTATTGTTTCAATCAAAAAACAATTGAACAGACCTCTAAACAATTGCTTGCTGAGCCAATTCTAAGAAGTTCCCTGGGAGAGGAATGGGAGAAGAAAGAATAAGTGATACTGCTGAGAATTCCGAGAGATACTAGAATCTGAGCTGTCTCACAAAACCACAGTTAAAATAAGAATGACCAATGAACTTTTTTTATACGGATACAGTGGGTCTTTTCATCTTCACTAAGCAAACACTTAATGAGAGGAAGGATTTTTCTTAAGTTTAACTTTTTTATTATTATTATTTGTCATATTCCCTTGCAGAGTCAGAGAAATGTAATAGGTTTTTTCCCATGTGCTCCTCAAATCACTTATCCATTTTTTTTATAATAAACATATTTTTGCAGTTTCAGAATTTATATGGTTTTGGGATTGCTGCTACCACAGACCCCATTCTTGTTAGCGTAGTAACTGAAAAAGTATTTGACAGATTTTAAAAATGATATTGAATGGTGAACTACAATATACTACAAAATTGACCTTGTGATCATAACTTAAAAACTATTTTAAGGTCTTATGGTCCTGAATTTGATCTTCTTGGCACTTCACAAAAACATTATATGGATGAGAGCTACATCACATTTGTATGTGGGAGGAGTATGGATTAGATTGGGGGGAGGGGGGTGGCGGAGTGTCTGGGAAATACATTGTCGTCGTCCCAACATCATCTACTTTTTTTTCTTCCTCCGAATGTGATGGGTTTTTGTGGTTATTAGGGTATTAGGGGCAATTACTGCTTTGTGTGTGCGTTAAGAGATACAAAGGGTGTGAAGGAGGGGTGGAAAAAATCACAATGAAAAGCTTAGCTGTCTCATGTAAAGCCAATAAGCCATTCTAACGAATAATGGATTTTGTTGTTATGCTGCTCAATATGAGAATTTCTCCAGAGGCCTCACACACACATATTGCTTGTGTGGGACGTGAAGGAAAATGTGTTTTATATATATAATATATATATACACACACACACACACACACATCCAGATGTGGTCAGAAGTTTACACACACTCATCATGCGCATGAATGTTATATTAATTTTAGGATTTTAATGATTTATTTGAACCATTCTTTTTCCAGGGTGGATTAATCATACAACCTATACTTTCAAGGATTTTTAAAAACAAGAATTGGATGCACAAGTTTGAATTTAATTTTGATTTTCTGCAGTTCACACAGGGTCAAAATTAGCTGTGTGTGTATATTATAATTTTTTTCCTCCCCATTCTCATGACAGTTGTCAAGTCAGATGTCTTGATGTTGACTGGTTGGTTATTATGCTAATGGAGTGCTTCCCTTTGAATTTGTTACCTTTTATGGAACATATTTCCATCTATCCATCCATCATCCTATTTCTAACCACTTATTCTGGTGAGGGCCGCAGGGGGACTGGATTGGATTAGGCTGCAAGGCTGGGGTACCCCACAGATGGCATGGCCGTCTATCACAGGTCATAAACACATGCACATCTTAATCTATGGGCAATTTAAAACATGCCTTATCTATGCTAATGACCAAGGGAGAACATACAAATTCCACAGACACACGGGCAGGATTTAAATTCTTGAGGTACTATGCTACCCACTAGGCCACTGTGCAACATTTAAATACATAATTTAATGTTGGAATGCAGTGTGACCTTTTGGAAGATGAATGGATAGGTAGAGTACAATGAAAACACAACTACGCTTATTGGAATCTAATGCTTAGTTCCACGGCCGTCTGGATATATACACAGAGCATTTACACCACAGCTAAAGTCATAGGCCCTGGTCCTCACTGGTACAATAACCATTCAGTAACCTTTAACCTTTATCAACCTTTAACCTTTATAACATGTAAGCTACTGAACACAAAATGTTCCTGGTCAAAGCAAAGCATTATTCCGTAATCTCAAGCTACCAATTTGTCTGTAATGAGTTGTTGTGACTGAAAAATACAATATGTGCAAGTAATTTTCATGTTGGTGTAAAACCTATATGTCTGTCAAAGTGTGTTAGGTTAGCCATTTCAAAAGCTCTCGTAAAATCACCCTAGTACTCGCAGTAATCATGGAATAGACCTATGCGTTGCTGACTCAATGGTGAGTATACCATGTCAGGCTAAGCAGTACCTCATAGTGCATTTACTGTAATATGATTTGTTGTGCTACTCAGTATGTTACTCATTAAGTCAGTTGGATCTTGTTTATCACTCATCATTTTCTTTCAGATAAGCTGGCACAACATGTCTAAACATGATAATTGACAGGTGAATATAAAGGGTCAACTTGCAATGCAAAGCAAACTGCTGGTGTATTATCCACATTTTGTTTCATAATTACTCTGAAGTAATTTTGTTACTGCAGTACCATAACTGATTAATATTTTTTATTATTGTTGTTTGTCAGTCACAACAGGTAAGTTTCTTAAATCTTTGTTCACCATAACAGTTGCACGTTTTCATTGGCTTTGTATCTGTGAAAGGTTTTTACACTTTGCTTTTAGCTTTTGCTACATTCCATGAAGCATAGGTGCTGACCATAGCTTTTATGCAAGAAAGACTTGCTGTGTTTGTTAGTTTTCAACTGACCTTGTCACCACAGTAGACTACCTCTGTTGTTCAAATTTGTCCATTATATACATAGGCGTATCTATGGTTTACACACTTACAAAGGTGTAAGTCATTGCAGCAGGACTATGGTTTGGCATTCATGGACTGCTGTGGGATATATGAATTTAAGAAGTGTACATATCTGTGTATATATAATGTGTGCATGCATGTTTGTTAGATTTTATGATCTGTAAGTGTAGGTTACACACATTTTCTGAAGGAAAAAAAAACAAACTTCAAAAAAGGGAATTTCTTTGACGCTTGATCATATGCCAGTTGTTTATAATAATAGTGATAATTTAGATTTTTTTAAACCACTAAAATCTAACTTCAAAGCAAACATTTCCAAATGGCTAATCAAGCTACTGTATGATTGTATTATTATTACTGTATTATGTCGTGTGGTCATTTTAGCACCTCAGAATCGACAACCCACCTGGTATTTTCACGTACACTGCAGTGTCTAAAATTTACTGGGAATGGTGTGATTTAATAGAAGAACAGTCATTGGCAGTTCTGCCGCTTAAAAAACACCTTGTTAATCAAATGGGTCAGAGGAGAATGGCCAGACTCATTAAAGCAAACACGGAAGCAATAAAAGCAAAAATAACAGCATTTTCAAGCACGCAACTCAACAGCCGCTAAGGTGATTCTGACATTAGTAATGGTATGTGCACTGAGCCTGTATGTGCCCCCCATGTGCACTGAGCCTGTATGTGCCCCCCATGTGCACTGAGCCTGTATGTGCCCCCCATGCCCGGTACATTACTATTTATAGGAAATTTATCTATCTGCATGTTATACCTGAGTTAAGAAAAAGACTAGGCAGCTTTCCTGCTTTCTTGTTGCATTTTAGTTTATGTAGAAGCCTAAAAATGCTGCCTTTAGGGACAGATTTTTGTCTTAATGGGAGAAGAGGATGTTATTAGGTATTTATTGCTAGTTGCACTATTGAGCTAACCCTTGATGCCTAGATCATTGCTTTTAATGAACCTTGCTTTTAATGTTGCTATATCTCCACATGTGACCCCTTCAATTGGAATAAATTGTAGAAGTAATTTGAATGTTTTACTACTTTTTTTAGTCAAATTCTAGGCTCACTGTGCCAGTTAGTGGTAATTTGCAGTTGGTGCATTCATCCCTCCCTTATCCTGCTAGGCGTTTTAGGTTATTTCATCTTGAGTGCTCCTCAAAGCTCCTGGATGGCATATGCCCCTAAGCTATGCCAGGGCAGCTTAACGGTGTCTTTGCTGGTTTGTCCACCTGTCTGTCCTTGGACAGCTTTAAGGGCTTTCTGCCAGTGCCCACCACTACATCCTTATCGTCGGATATGCGTTCCATCTCAATCTTCTATCTTTGCAGAAAGTGTGTCTGGGCTAGTGACAGCTGTCTCTCACACATTAAATGTTTACTTATATAGGACGTCCAAATGGAATACAAATAAACTTGAATTTTTTGGGAACTAGAATGGGAGAGGGCCTTCTTTTGTCTACAAAAAATGTTTCATTCGAGTCTGTATGACCACCATGGTTGATTTAAAGTGCCAGGTCAAGTTTGTTTCAAAACTTTGTTGTTGACGTATGGATGTGGTGTGAGGTATGTGGTAAATTTGGCAGTTTAAGCCAAGCATGTCATTGAAAGCCTGTCAAAACGACCTTAAGTAACACAAGTGTGTGACAGTATCTGTTTCTGGTTTTTGAGGCCAGGGGTGTGACAGCGGGGTGTGATTTCAGATGTCAGTCTGCAATCATTTCATCCAAAATTTAGCTCTGTGCTTGCATTTGGAAGGAAATATGTCAAATGACAGCAACACATTTTTTTTTAACTGCTTTTTTCTTGGCATTTAATGTGCCAGCGCTAAATAAATAAATAACTCTTATGCTAATTTCAAATCTGTTTGTCAGTGGAGGCCAATATTCAGCTTGGCATGAGTCAAGAGTCTTTATTGTGACTATTCCACTGTGTTTAGTGGCAGATGGCGGAAGATAACCAGGTTGTACTTAAGATGGGAAAGTTCCATGCTTTCTCAAATCTGTTTATTCGTTTTGGTTACTGGACGTTTTTCAAAATTCACAATTCTTGAGTAGGAAGTAATGATATCAAAGCAAAAGTGAATTAAGAAACACTTATGATGCTTATTTTTTATTTAAGATGTGCAGTTTTAAGAATTACATGACTATTGGCGGCTTCAATTCTGATATACAATGATCAGCATACCCACAATGCCCCACAACTCTTCACTGACAATAGGTGCATTCAACTTATAAAGCGATGCATTCTGGTCTTGACACAATGCATGATGGTTGGTTTTTGGCCAACCAGAAATGACCAGAATGACCAGAACGCATCGCTTTAAGCCAGTGCTGTGAGCGGCTGCATGAAGTCCAATGCACCAGATATTTCACAGCCCATGGCAACATAAAAGCCCTAATTTATACCATAGAATTGGTTGAAACTTTGTTTGGATATGTGGCAGGTCTAGCAGAAGTAGAAAAAGAAGGAATGAGAGACATGCATTGTTACAAAGAATCACAAAGATCTGAATGAATAAATTTACTACCACAACTCTTATAGTTTTCGCACACTTCACTCAGCCCCTGGCTTCGCGGCCCAAGAACTTTAGGCAAAAACATAAATAACCAAAACTTAATAAATCTGATTGATTAATTTAAGATCTGACACACATCCAGGGCAGTGAGAATGACAGCAGGATTCAAGAAAAATATGGCTTTATAAATAAAATGGCAAACAATAGTGAAGTCAAAAGTAAAAAGTATAAAATGGGAAATATATATGTAGTGGCAACTGAAAAAAAAATGTGGTAATTGGTGACTCAAGGAACCGTAGAACTTCTTGTCCTCGTTATCATTCATCTGCATTATTCCCAGTACGTTATATGCAAGTTCAAGAAAATTGCCTCATTTGCATAGCATTGCTTATGGCACTTCAAGTTCCAGGTCACTCACTCGGTACACTTTGTTTAAATTAAAGGGAATTGTGGCTCCCGGTTTCATAAGAATTCCTATCATCAATAAATCAGAATGAATCCTCACACATCACATGATGTTTATATTATTGGATGTTCAGTGAATCCAGTATTAAGACGAAATGATGGCTTTAACTGCTCGTTAGAAGCTATTACTGGTGTCATAATTTTGCTGCAGCTGCTCATTTGTCCTGAATAGAATGTAAGATGATATTTGTGTTATAAATCTCATGTTTATATGTCTGATCAGCCAGTAACAAAAAATAAAAAAACTGAACTAAAGTGTACATTCTCCCAAAGCATCATTGTAACTATTGCTTTGCTGAACACACGAGAATGCAGGTCACCAGGTCTTTAGCGGTTTGCTGTAGGAGTCCAGAAAACTTGCATGATGACACTCCAGGAACAGGCCTGCAGGCACCCGCAGGTGAACCTGAGGGAGAGTTTCAGGACCCGTTTGGGACTCTGCATCTCCTTCAGAAAGGATAGTCAGTAATGGGTGTCACAAAGTATTCAGTGATAGAAAGCTTGGAAAAAATGTGCACATATACTCAGTTTTTGTGCTAAAGAAAATAATGCCAGCATAACTGAATGCTCATTAGCGTGAACCCTCATTCACTCCTTACCCCATGCTTTGTCCAGGACAGGAAGCTCTGCGCCCACCCCTACCTGGAGATCTACAAGGGTGATCTGATATACTACATGAGTCCATTGGCACGTCAGAGTGACTTTTACGTGCCTGAAATGCAGTCAGCTGAGAGGAAGCCTCAGGATGCTGAAGAGTCTGAGGATGACAGGAGGACAGATATCACCGGTATGACTTACACTCCTGCTGATAGTGCTCTGCAGCTTCCAGATGCTTATTTCTTAATACTTGTTTTGGTTTCACTTATCTTCCAACAAAAATATTAATTACTATTGCTGTTAGTAGCCTGTGGGAGTTATACTTATACAAGAATGTTCTGAGGGCAGAAATCATTGGTTCAGAGAGACAGCCAATCAGATTGTAGAGAAATTGGAAATGGGTCTAAGCAACTAGAGGAGGCAGGACCAGGACATCTGATTGGTTGCCCTGACATCTGACAAAAGATCTGGGGTGGCTTTTCCTGAAAGCTTTGTAGCGCCAAGTAGTTCGTTATCTCATTCGTAGATTCACGAGTGATCCGACCCATTCATTATTTTCTACGTCGTTATTTTCTACGTTATTTGAACTTTTGCCTGCTGTCCTGTCACAGAGACGCAGAGATCGGCCAAAATAGATCACAAAAACACACTGCCGGTCTTCTTTGGACAACGTAATAATGCTGATGATATAATAAGCAGTCAATATTGCAATATAAAATTAAAATTTAAACTATCAATTAGCGGAAAAGCGCTCGTTGTTGTAACTCCTGTCTACAATTTCAGTACATAACAGGGTTGTGCACCATTCAGAATTGACTGATGAAAATCAAATGCAATTCATAAAATTGGTTGAGAACACGTTGCAGAATTGCGATTAGAATTTGAATATCAGGAAGTAGAATTAAAATGGGAGTAATTTCATATACATTCACATACATAGTGTAAGTGCAGCTGTAACAATACGGCGTAATATTTTAAATGGGTTACACAGCTTGCTAACATGAACGGCATACACTGCGCCCCCGATCACAAATATTTACGGTAGCAAAAAGTACCCGCTGGCCAAGTTACTCAATGCCACATTTGAAGTGTTACTTAAAGAATAAATAATTAAATAATAAATAAATAATTTAGTGTACCATGGTGGTCTTCATGGAGGACAATCCTATCCATCTGACAATCTAGCAATATATAAAAGAAAAACTACTGCAGACTCCTCACAAATGATAACACACAAAAAAAGATAAATATGCAAAAAACAATAAATATATGCTTAGAGGGCCAACATAACCCAAATCCACATTGTTAGAATAGGCTAAAACAACTACCCAATTTTTATCTTACAAACATGCAATGTTCACTCACTAGTAAATATATTTAAGGTCACTATATACATCTACCATTTTGGAAGTAAATCTATTATGTAACTTAATTTTGCTAGATTAAATTGCATTCATGTGTTGAATGATTACATTGAATTGCTTCGAACTGAAATGGTTTACATTTGTCTTACTGTCATTCCAATTCAACATCTTCCAGTCAATTAAAAATCCAGTGAATGAATGAATGGGGCATAATTCATGCATTCTGTACAACCCTGGTATGCTACATAATGATTAACCACTCAAAATTGCTATGTGTTCAGTTGCGTACATTTTTCGATCTGGGAAGGTGAATCACCCCTCATGACAAGCAATGACATAGAAGTCAACCTACGTCCAGGAAGCCAAGTTGCTTGTCTAACTGCTATTTTGCGGCTGGCGATGAACTCCATGGATCATCTCAGTAATGAACAATTCATAAAGAAATACAGACTTGCCTGCAATGAAATAATGAGCCTCCTTAGTCTGGTGCAGGATAAATTGAAAAGATGTAGACACTGGAATTTTGCCCTCATTGCACTGTGCAACTTCTCTCTGCCTTTATGCCAGCGGTGAACTCCTGCAGACCTACAGATGCACATGGGCTCAGCAAGGCCACTGTGTCCTGCATCTGTGCATGCGTTGATCACATTTCTGTTGTGCCGTGTGCACAACTGCATACAATGTCCATCAGTAGGGGATGCCTTACATGACACTAAAATTGGTTTTCATGCCACTACTGGCATACCTGGCATTGTATGTGCAGTGGATGGAAAGTTCAACCCTATTCATAGTCACAGCCTCTTGAATCCTATCTGCACCTATCAAAAAATGTTCTTGGCACTAATTGTCCTGGTGACATGTCACAGTCAAGGATGTTTTACAAACATGGTGCTTCCATCTAGTCCAGCTTTGGTGTATCAGATGCCAAAGGATGGTGCAAAGATGAATTTGCTGGTGGCTGGTTATTGGGAGGCACCAGTCCTTTTAGTGAATACCTGCTAACACTACACTAGAGGTCGACCGATATATTGTACGAGATTTGGCATTTTTTAATGTATTTAATGTATTGGCCGATATCCGAGTGTAGTACACCGATTTACAGACAGGTTTGTCTGCAGGTAGCCCCGTGACCCATGCTGCCGCCTGTGCAGGACCCCAGCCAGAACTTTCATAAGATTTCCTGGGAGAGAACGGAACGGCTTAAATCTTGGGGTCGGTTGCGCAAAACACCTTAAGTTAAGATTTCCTTAAAATCAAGTCAGTTACACAAAACATCTTTAAATGTCCTCCTTAAGGTTTCCTTAAAATGTTAATGGAAGTATTTAAGTTTTTCCACCTTATTTAGGTCTTATACATAGGGAATCCCTTAAAGTTCCCTTAGCAGTTTCACAAAAGACTATAAGAACCAAAGTGAGGAGAATAACTTAAGGTACCCCTGACTGTACCTTAGCCGCAGCACGCCGTTTATGGCAGTAAATGAAGAAAATGAACTCATCCCGAGAAATCCGCGACTGGATACGATTAATCATGATGAATTGATCTAGCATTATAGATCTGACTGACAGTCGATTTATAATTTTATTTATACAGCCCACGACATGTTTTTAATTCATTATTTAATCTGGCTAACACTGGTAAGTTTCACCACCGGTACCAGCAAAACCAGCAGTATATTGGTGATTCGATTGAATTTTCAATGCAGCAATATGTAGATACATGCAGACAAAGGTATTCATTAATGCATTTAATGTAACTGAGATGCAAAAATAAATCCATCTGCTCAGGTTTTGCTCACCTGCTT
>JAODKM010000099.1:25237037-25255789 GCA_026780845.1 Petrocephalus sullivani | reverse complement strand
GGTATTAAAACCATCATTGACAGAGAAGTTTTGTGCGTTTATTTAAGTGTATATAGTTTGGTTATATGTAGGGTGACATGATAATCCATGTCATCCCTTAAACTTTGAGCTAGGACAGGATTTGTAAACTTGCATTTCAATTAAAAGGACCTGGATTTTGCTGTGTGCTGATTGGTCAGCCTCCTATAATCATACATGTCACTAATGGTAATGTGAAATGGCTGGATGGGTCTTTCAATCATCGCAACAAACCAGTCAAAGAACAAGAAGAAATTAACTATTAGCCAAGCAAAGGAGTCTTTCAGGTTTACAGTACTTTGTAAAACCTGAAGTAGCTCAAAGTGTCCAGGATGACATGGATTATTTGGTCACCCTATTTATACTTAAGTTTACACTTATGTTCTAAGTCAGTGTTCAATAAATGTTAAGTTGAGAAATGTTGTGTATCCTATATTATTAGTGTGATATTTTACCATGCAAATAGAGGGTCCAATTATTGGCCAAAAAATCTGCATCATATATCGGCCATCGGCTTACCTTGACTTCTAAATATCGACATCGGTTATAGAAAAACCCATATCGGTTGACCTCTACACTACACAGCAAAGAACACACACTGCAGTAGAGTGCGCTTTGGTCATGTGGAAGATTCTGGTGCCTACACAAGTCCTTGGGAGTGTTCTAAAATATCCCCCTGAACGTTGCAATGCTGATTTTTATGTATTTTGCTACACAGCATTGCAGTAATTATTATATTAAAATATATTTTTGGCCACCTACTCAATAAGTTGTTTTAAGGCTTCTTTTGAGACATTACTTCCTTTTCCTTTTGCTCTTTTTTCTTACAAGGACGCAGCATCCCATTCTGAGATTTTTATATTTTTAACAAATAGGTTAATTTATTAACTTATTAATTTATTTTGGTTGCTTTGGTGTGTTTTATTGATAACTATTTTATATTATTTTTACATTTGCCTGTGCCAGATAATAATATAACACGTTTCACCCTTGAAATGCACCCCCTTGGCATTCTCTCTATTTTGTTCCCTTACAACCTAGAATTTAAATGGATTTTTTATTTGATTTTAAATAATAGACCAGAAAAAACACTACAGATTAATGAAGTTAAAAGGGAAAAAAACTTGTTTTAAATAAGTCTAAAAAATATTCAACTGAATAGTGGTGCATGCATATGTTTCACCCCCTTTGGTTTGAAGCCCCAACCACTACCTTCAAAAGCCACTTAATTTGTTAAATAAGATCCACCTGTGAGCACGGTAAGTGTCAAAGTATCTCAGTATATATACACCTGTTCTGATAGCCAACAGAGTCAACACCTGTGCAACACCCCTAAGGAAGGGCTACCATCAAGCAAGTGACAGCATGAAGACCAAGGAACTCTCCACACAGGTCAGGGACAAAGTTGTAGAGAAGTACACATCAGGCTTGGGTTATAAAAAATATCCCAAACCCTGAACATCCCAAGGAGCACCATTAAATCCATCATTAGAAAATGGAAAGATTATAGCACTACAGCAAACCTTCCAAGAGAGGGTCGTCCACCAAAACTCACAGACTGGGAAAGGAGGGCATTATTCAGAGAAGCAACCAAGAGGCCAAAGATAACCCTGAAGGAGCTTGGCGGCTATACTGCAGAAATGGGAGTAATCGTGCGTTCCCTCTACCTCGGAGGTCGGAACTCGGAATGACGTCACATCCACTAAAAACTTGGAGAAAACCGAGTTGGATGCGTTCCATTTGCCACAGAAGATAGAACTCGGATAAGGTTAAAGCTAGGCATATCCTAACGCAACAACTTTTTATTGGAACTTTTCGAGTCACAGATCCTGCACACATATGGTTCGACTAGTCATTTGTTTGCAACATGGACCAAACAATTCTTTAGCACTGCCAGTAGATAAACTACACATAATGCGGTATTTCACATATGACCGTAGCAACACGTCTATCAACTACAACAACATTGTATGGTGTACACAGCTTACGAAGTTGACTCAAACAGCACTAAAGTTCTTAAAAATGTAAATATCACTGAGCAGCCATCTTTAATCCGAAACTCGGGGTACTCTGGGCTGCTTCGAGATATTTCTCGGATCTCCAGAGAAACGGGAGCGCGCATGTCGTCACTTGCGTCTTCGAAACTCGGAATCCAAGTTCTGAGGGCAAATGGAACGCAGCATAACTGTCCATAGGACCACTTTAAGCCACATACTGCAACGAGCTGGGCTTCATGGAAGAGGGGCTAAGAAAAAGCCTGCCTGCCAGGTAGACCATTCGTAATTTGCCAAAAGGCGTATTGGAGACTCCCCAAACATGTGGAAGTTGCTGTGGTCAGATGAGACCAAGACCGAACTTTTTGGCGCAAACCTAACACCTCTCATCATGCTGAGAACACCATGTTTTTCATTGACAGGGACTGGGAAACTGGTTAGAATTGAAGGAAAGATGGATGGTGCAAAATATAAAGAAATTCCTGATGGAAACCTCTTTGAGTCTTCCAGAGATTTGAGACTGGGACGGAGGTTCACCTTCCAGTAGGACATTGACCTTAAACACACTGCTAAAGCGACACTCCAGTGGTTTAAAGAGAAACGGGTAAATGTCCTGGAATGGCTCAGTCGAAGCGCAGAACTCAATCCAATTAATAATCTCTGGTATGATTTAAGAATTACTGTACACAAACTGTGCCCATCCAACTTGAAGAAGCTGGAGCAGTTCTGCCATGACGAATGGGCAAAAATACCAGTGTCTAGATGTGCCAAGCTTATGGAGGCATGTAGCTGTAATTGCTGCAAAAGGTGGCTGTACAAAGTATTGACTCTGGGAGGGGGTGAATAGTTATGCACGTTCAGGTTTTCTTTTTTTTGTCTTTTTTCTTGTTTCAGAATAAATATTTTTTGCATCTGCAAAGTGGTAATTGTGTTGTATAAATTAAAAGATACAACCCCCCCCCCAAAATTCCTTTTAAATTCCAGGTTGTAAGGGAACAAGATGGAGAGAATGCCAAGGGGAGTGAATACTTTTGCAAGGCACTGTACGTGGGATCAATGTTCCTGTTATCGACAGTCCGTGCTTTTCTTATAGAGGCTGGGGAGGAGCCAACAAAGTATTACTTCAAGTTTGTTCATTATTTCTGAAATAACGAAAGGTTTTGGGAAACGTACGCAGACCTCATTCGTTTTTTGTTCTTTATCTTGTTCGTTATCCACTAAGATTGATCGCTTTCTGGAAAGCCACCCCTGATTGGTTATCTCTCTGAACCAATTATTTTTCGTTCTGCCCTCAGAACATTTTCGTGCAAATAAAAATCCCATGAGCCTATTAGTAGTACTGCTTTAATGTTTGAATGCTGTCCTTTTAACTGTGAAAGGCTTGAGTCATGTTACAAGCATCAGCTCCCTGTTACTCTTTTCTAAGAGGCCATGTAGTCGATATTTGAGGACATGTAATTGTGTCTGTTAACACGTCATTTCATGTATTACTGGCAAGAAGTGAAGGGCAGCAGTCAGCCTCCACTCACTCTTTGCCCTGACTGAGCTTTCGTGTAAGAATAACCCAAAGTTCATCAGTCTGGGGAATTGACTTGTCACAAAGTAAATTGTTTGATAAGTTAACTGTGGCTCAGATGTTAGCTCAGTGACAGGTGAATGGTTCATTCAAGACTCTGTATATTTGTCGCTGCAATGCTATGGTAAGCCAGATCTGATTAGGACAGAAACATGTGACAATGAGGAAATGAGAAAGCAGACCCATGAGTTAATGTTTCCCCTTGGTGGGGGTTGGGGGGGCGATTTTATAGAATAAAAAAGGAAAACAAAACGCTAGTTTGGAAGACAGGGAAAAAGTTGTGGTTTTGTCTGTTCTGAAACAAGCTGGATAAAACTTTTCAATGTGTATTTGGGGCCGGCACACTTCCCCTGGGTTCAAGCCTTCTGGGTGGGTAACTTTGATTTTATTATTAAATGAACACTATGCGAAATACATAAAACAGCTGTTTTCTCTGTCTGCCCTGATATTGTTATTTTTTTCCCCTTCAGCTTGTGGGAGGTTTGCTAATGTTTACTCATTAGAAACCATTCCATCCTGAATACTTTAGTAATTTAGTCGTGTATCTAATATAAAGTAGCTAGCAAAGAGAAATTGTCATCTTAGCTGCACCCGCACCGCTCATCTCTCCATATTTCCCCTCATTTGGTTTTCTCTTTAATCCTCCTACATCCAGCACGTCCGGCCCCCTCTCAGAGAATTGATAAGCATGATGGCATTATTAATTCAATATGCGCCCTAGAGAGATGTGGTTCTGGTCATCCTCTGTGGTTAATTTAAAAAGTCCAGAAGCAAAAATATTTCACAAGGAGCAAAAAATGTGCCAAAAAAGCCATTCAGTCAACTACAAAGGCACAGACGAGTAATTGTTTAATAACAATTAATTATCTAATTATTTCGCAGCTTCAGTGCTGTACTGATTTACATCTGAGTTAAGCTCAAAGAGACACGGGCTGGGCCAAGCTTATTCTTTTATTACATAGGCTTTGGTGCCGAAACACATCAGTGCACTGAAAAACAAAATAAAATGTATCGTCAATAAAGTATGACCGGAAACTGACCTGCTGTATACTTGCAATTCCTGGGATGCCCCATATCTTAACAAGCTTGTTTTCAACAAAGCCACATTGTCTTTGCAGATAACCACTTTGCAGTGGATATGCGTCCGAATTCTAGATTATACTTCTGTTTTTAGTTTTAATAATGCTGTTCATGCGTGTGATTTTACATCTTTTATAAAAGACTACAAAATTAAAAAATAAATAAATAATACTTTTGTTTATAAGCATATAATTATATAGCATGCCTGGTATAATGAAATAAGCTTAAATCCCAGTTATGGTGTAACTCTCTCTGTATCCCCACTGGGCTGTCACAGAATGCACTGCTCACAATGCTCCGGGCTACAACCATCTTGCATGCAGTCATACAGATGAGCTCCTCATCTGAGTGGCTCTGTGAGCCCGTATGACTTCACTAGAATGTTGCTCCTGTGATCAGCATGTCAGGTTTCTCTTAAGTCTTTCCTTATGGTGAGTGAGCTGTGTTGAGGAGACCAAGAGAGTGAGTTGTGAAATATGTATCTGTGTAAATCTCTAGATGGGTGGGGAAAAACGATGCAAAAAATGTTTTGAATCATTTGAGCATTTTTTGTTCGTTTACTATGTCATTAGTTTTTTTTTGGAAATTTCTTAAATTGATAATGAGTATAGTTGGACCTCTCTCACAGATCCAAAAGGCAGATGTGTGTGAGTCTGACTTCTCACGTGGCTTTTCCTTACTTATTTTATGCATGCATCTTTCAATTGATTTTTGGCAGTTTTCTAGAACCTTCTGCATGGGCTATGAGTCTGAGTGTTAAGATACTTGCAGATGACTTGTAACTAGAGATTCTTTCCCATTTTTTCCCCATCACCTCACACCTGCAGGTTATAGCCTTGGATTAACGCAGGTATGGAAGGATGGATTCAGGACTTTTGGCATTTATTAATCAGTTAATTGGTGATTTAATTGACAGGCTCTGGTACAGTGATATCTCCCCTGTTCTTACTAGGTATCTTTTGTAAAAATTTGAGAAGCTAGTATTTTACATCATAGTAGTGTGGCTCACAGGTAGAGATTATTCTGTTAGTTGATTACATTTTTATAATCCAGCTCCCCTTTTTCAGGTTATCATATCATGCTTCATATTGCCTTTTTGCGATTTTGTGCTGAGAGGCTGTTGAGAGTGGCCAGCTCTTGTGAAATTGCCTCAAATTTTGATACTTGCATTCCGAAAAAGAGGGTATCTATTAAGACAATCTGAAACAGCGTGAGCTTCTAGTGTAAGCTGCAGTAGCATGGTAGTTAGTGAACCTTGTTCCTGTTCAGTCGCTTCACAAGTCCACCGTTAGTGTCACGAATCATGGTAATTATAGTACTTGGTGAAACAGCTGCATTAAAAACACACTTTATGTTTTCAGCTCACGTTTATCAGAATCTGTGACCCTCCATTTTCAAGCAGTCTTTGGGAAATGTTGGCAACAAGGCGACAGTCATCTTCACTGTATCATTTCCAACATTATTATTAACCGTTCTGAATGCCAGCATCTCTAGCCTCTGTTCTGTATGAAATATCGAAGGGATAACACACATATTTTCCATAGCACAATGGTCACTATTTAGTAAACAAAAAATAGACCTGCACTGTGACTAATACAGACGTGTGCAGAATAAAAACGGCAGCTGAATTATCTGTAACAAGGTTATTTGCTTATAGCTATTTTAGTGGTTCATTGCGAACTCACAGCATCCCACTATTATTATATCTGAGCACTGTTTCAATTAGTTACTGAAATTGCTGCCTATTTATTTAAAATGCTGGCGTACCTTCTACACATTATTGTATGGTTTGTTAATAGTGTGTGTGTGCGTGTGTGTGCATATACTTGAATATGTAAATCTTTACATGTAACTCTGGACTAAAATCGTATACTCTCCAATTATTCTAATTAAAGCTGTGACATTATTCAAATGTTTGCAAAATATTGTATTGGGACATAAAGAAACTTAGTTTCTTGGTTTGATGTGGTCAGTAGAGCTGGGTGGTATGACCAAAATTCTATATCACAGTATTTTTCAAAATTATGACGGTTTCACAGTATTCGACGGTATTTTTTTTTCCCCCATGCATCAGTGGGTGTTAACCATATTTTCCACTTCAATTATTGCAATATAATGGATAGGAATAACCTCTATCTACTGTCATGAGAATTATACATTGTACAAAAAATAATAATTTGCACACAAGTAATACAGGTTTGCATGGCCCCATAAAGTGATACAGTTGCATTGCACTGAATAAGTCTTAGAAAAGGAATAAATAGTAAATATTTTTTGTAAACCAACTACACTGTTAATGTGAACAATCCGGCGACAACTTTAGCTCGACAGTGTTTGCAATAAATGGTTGTCTGTTCCACATCCGACCTTTTAAAACCGAAATATCTCCAGATAACAGACATGTCTTCTTTTTTCAGCAAAAGTTCTTGTCTTCTTCTGTGTCTTCTACAGCTTCTCTGTCCATTTTCACCACTCAGTAACTCTAATCCTGCATTTGTTTGTCTCTTTCCGAGTTGCAACTGTCGGAAACACGCCCCTTTTCCGACTCGGATTTGTACGAGATTCCCCGTGACGTCATTTCAACATGGCGGCTTATATAGTCAATGAGTGCTTTACTGCTTCTCTCTTTTATAGATATATCAAAATGTTTCAATTATTAAATGTATTACTAGTTATGAATGTAATCGCACGCGGTCTTTCATGTGAAGCAATAAATGTCTTTCCATGAGCTTTCATGCTCAGATCACAACATTAACAGCATGTTCGTGGAGGCAGCCATGTTTGTTCCGAGTTGTGTAGCTCGAACAGGAAATTGGTTGGTTGTGACGTGTTGCACCTCGGACTTTGTCGGGATAATCGAACACATCATAAGGCAGGTAATCCATTGCATGTATGTTCAGCGGTGTACCAGTAAAAATGGTACCCCCTTAAACCGTTTTTGCTGCACCACGTTCCGGACGTTGTTTAGGCTATTTAAACCGGTAATACGGTATAAGAAAAATAACAAAAATAAATACCGGTTTTCGGTATGAACCGGTATACCGCCCAGCACTAGTGGTCAGGTAAATGTTCCCTAATTCTGGTAATTGTGTTTAATGTGTTTTTGATACTACAGGCATTATCTGTGTTTATCACGCTAATATTTCTGAAATGATTTGCTCTTCATATGCCTATTTTCAATACATTTAGTGCATACTCAGGTTAACACAGTATTCTACGACGCTGTTGGATTTAATCAGTGATGTTATTTCTATTGTGTTGGGGCCTGTAATGGATGTGCTGTGTGTATGAAGTATATGCATGTGGATGTGCAAAGAATGAAATATACACGTAGAGGACCGTACGGTCACTCACTGGGTTGCTCTGCTGCTGCCTGCCACCTCTAGGGTTGGGGGTTCAAATCCCATACTCACTGTCTCTTTCCAGTGTACATGTTTGCTGTGCCATATGTTCCCCTCCAATCCAAAGATGCACAATTTTGCTATGCTTGTGTGAACCAAAAAGGACCTCAAAACATGCATGAGACCTCATAAGTATAGCACTTATGACTATTGAGGCCATTTTTTTTGGTCCTCACTAAGATCTGTGAATGCAATCAAAAAAGTTAAAATGCCAAAAGGCTTGTATTTTGGTTAGTTATTTATGGTTAAGGTTAGGGCTGGCTGAGAGTTAAAGTTCTCAAAGTTAGGATTAGGGTTATGCCCATAGAAATGAATTTGGAGTTCCCACAAAGGCATAAATACCTTATCTGTGTGTGTGTGCGTGCGTGTGTGTGTGTCTGCGTGCCCTGTGGTGCACTGGCACTCCAGCAGAGTGTGCTTCAGCCTTGTGCCCTGTGCTGTCTGGAGTGAACTTCAGGTGTCCCTGTGACACTGACCAAGTTGTTGGGAGATGGTAGTATGGGGGCTGTAGCCGCTTTTAGCAATAGCAGTACCTTTCTGTTTGGTGCTCTGTTTTCTCTATAATATGCAATTGAAAAACGTTAAATTATGTAACTCTTGGCATGAAATAAGTCATTATTTGCATCTGCTGTAATTGTATTAGTCAAAAAGTGTGACTCATTTTAATTTTTACAGCTTATTTTATTCCGTCACCATTTTTAAAACAAATCCAGATTATGGGAAACATCAGTTTATGGGGAAACTTTAAAATTCTTATATACATTTTTAGATTTCATATTTGAAGTTCTCTGTATAGTACAGATTCTATGACACGGTACACACCCCCAGTATAATAATATAATATTCACCCAGCAAAAAACAAACAAAAAAAAGATACAGAACATATTCTTTCAATAATAGCAGGTATTATTGAAATTTCCTGATGTACAGCTCCTGGGGCAAGGCAGGGTAAAACTTTTATGAAACAGTATCTAAAGGAAGGAGAAAGCGAGTTCATAAACGGAATACAGCAGCACAGAGTCAGTGCTGGAGGTGTATTGATTAAATGTGTCTTGTTCTAAATAAAGGTCCCCTAATATACCCACTATATGCAATCTTGTATGGCTAATGAAACAAAATCAAACAGCCGGCGCTCGTCAAGGCACCCCGGACCTCTTCCAATTTATGTGGATCTGAAAAAATATTGAAGCTAGACCCCACTTAGTTGTGGCGGCACAGTAGCTTATGAAAGGCTTCAAATTGCTGTCCTCATGGTTTTCTTTTCTTTTTTTTTTGCTGTTTGTTTTTGTTTTGTTGTTGTTGCATACTGTGTAAGAATAATTGGTTCATCAGAGTGTTTTTCTGTAGTCTCTAGCCAGATAGTGCTGGAATGTTGCATTTGCAATTTGAGGCTGTTTCACACCATGGGTTTTGAAATCCAGTGACAGGACACCCTGCATGAAAAAGCTGAGATGGATAGAGGAATTAGACTTTTGATAAAATGCCATATTCATGGTGTATGCGATTACTGTACATCAGGCTTTCTCAAATAATTTTTGACAAGTTCTAGCTGCAAGGATAAATCTTGCCCCCAATCCAATGTAAATATTTTTTTCTGACTTTTTATTAAAAGACTTTAGCCTGAACCTGTGACTACAGAAATATACAAGCATCTGGCACTAGGATCAGTAAACAAATCCAGGGTACCCGTTTATTGTCTGATAATATCTGCTGTGTGGATGAGCATTAATGCATGGGGTGCTTAGCATGGTCACGTGTATAGACTGTTTTAATCGTTGTCACTCTGTTGTCATTTTCCTGTTGCATAAAGCTCAAGTTCAGTAGAAAATTATGGTCAAGATACAACTTTGGAACATACATCTATGAAAATCTGTAGTATTGGCAGTTCAACAGATTCAGCTGAAGGGTTTCAGTGTCGTGTGTGTTCGTGTGATGGTGTGTGTCTTTTTAATGCCGGGATGGAATGGATAACTAAGAATAGCAACTTTTTGACATTTTGGTGAGCACATGGTGGGAATAGGACGGATTCTTCGTTGACCTTAGGTCACCACTGTTTCAGGCGCAGTAGTCTTCTCCTCCTCTCTACCATCTGGCGTTTGGCTATGGCAGCAAAGAAAATGGTCTGCTGGGGCCTCACACTCCTCAGTTTTTCCCTTCTTTGTTCCTGTGGAGTTTATCAACAAATTACCACAGAGCACTTAACAAATAAAGACAACATTAAAGCACAATATAATACAAATTAAAGATGAAGAAAGATTAAAGAAACCATCCATTATGTAAAAAAATTAAATGTAAGGTTCTAATTGGGCCTTTTGTCAGAGAACATTAATGTTTCAGGCCTCATATTATGGACTAGGACTAATAATCACTCCTCTCTAGGTGGTAGAGAATGACTAGACCAGGTTCTGGTGCTTCGCAGTCAGGCAGTCTTTAATACGCACATGGGCAGAGTAACTAAGAACTGTAGGAACACACAGAAAGCACAGTTTCTTAGTTTGCTGCATTTCATGAAGAAATTGTAATATTTTGTAATTTATGTCAGCAACACTTTGAAGTCTGCTCATTGGCTAATAATAAAACGGTTACTAATCATTTCATAATTTATTATAGAAAAAGATTCTTACAATTTGAGTTTAGAAATACATTACAAAGATACCTTTCTTCTGTCTCACAAAGTATTTACTAAAGAGCTGGCATAAACATGCAACTAAAAAAACAACACATTAGTAAGCATATTTGGCTATGAATTATACCAGAGCCTAAAGTTTCTTATTACAAGAAGAAGTCAACTGGTAGTGTTGATGAGAATAGGAGATTTAGAACTGAATGATTCTGCTACTTACAATTGCAGCTTCTTACCTTTTTTCCAGGTGTGGACTCCAACAGTGAGGTCAGCTCTGTGAGTCACATGGTCATGTCAGACAGCAGGGAGACCTCCCTGGCACCGTCCACTGTACCCTCTGTGCTCCCAGGGGAGCAGGGGGACGAAGACAGTTACGGTCACCAGAGCTCTGGCGAGTCTGTGGACAGCAGCTCCTCGTTCGAGGAGCTGGACTTAGACCTGCAAGAGGGGAAAGACGTTCCCATGGACCCTGAGGTCAAGATCCCCAGTGGTAAGGTCCCCACAAAGCCATTTGAGGAACAGGAAGCAGCGGCGGAAGGGGAAGAATAAGAGGAGGTGGAAAGTAGGATGCTGTCAGTATAAGAGTTTCTGTTGAATTTCTTCTGGAAATCTTTGCAAAGCTGTTAATGAATCTCAGCCTGTGCTCTTACAGTGACATGAAATGCACAATGGCTACCTCTCTCTGTCACAACTCCAAGCAGTTCTAGGCCACTAATGATACCCTGCAGGTCCAGAGGACCAGAATTTCTCACTTCTTATCCACTTTAGTTGTCCCTCTTTTCTGGAAAACGGGAAGCTTCCTCTCTTGAATGCTGACAGTTGACGGAAGGATTACATTTTGTTAGGGTTAAATGAACAAGATAAATTCAGTGAATGAAGAGAATGTTTTAAATGTCAATGTTTTGAAGCAGTTTTAACCAGTAACATTAGTAAAAATTTTTTCTTGTCAATTAAAGAAACATTGAAGATGCAATTAATTGTTCCAAGGGTGCAGTTTAAATTAACAAGAATCCGAAAGTGTTAAATCATTTAGAAGATTATTTGCTAATTTATTTTTGTTTAATGCTGATCATACATTTAATGTTAATGTATTAATATACAATTGTAAAAATTGTCTGCAGCATGATGTCACTTACTGTCTCTCTCTCTCTCTCTCTCTCTCTCTCTTTATATATGCATATATATATATATATATATACACATACATACAATATGCTTATATATATTTTAATGTGGGAAAGGGCATGTTGCCTATACATTATCCAGATTTAGTTTCCACAATTCTTTGTTTTCTAGTGTCTCCAGTTAGTTTTGGAAGAATACTGGTTAAATAAAACGGTCCAAATTTATATTCTTAAATTCTCTTAATTAAAAACTGATTTATTAATTGATCAGTTGTGTTTTTTGTGTACTTTACCTGGTTTTGCATGCACCTTTTCTTGACAAATCAAATTTAATAGAGCCTTCATTTATACTATAAAAAGCTCATTTTCCTCAGCATCCTCTTGTTTCTTACGTTCCACTCTGTTCTGTTATTTGTAGTGTGCGTCTCGTCATTGTAATACAGCAGTCCTAATCATTACGGTTTAGTGCCCTTTTCTATACTGCAATTAATAGTGACCTGTACAATGTTAGTATATATTTAAGTGACTTTGGACTGTTCAGAGCTGGTTTTTGACTTGTGGTCTGTAATAAAATGTATTTCAGTTGCAAACATATTTTTGTTTTTTGATTTTTGGTCGAATCCGAAGAAATTATTGCAATTTCAGTCATTTATTTCCTTAAGTAGTGAAATGTGTAACATTCAAATAATGTAGATGACATCTTTAAAAATACATGCCTGTTTGTTTCACACATCATACAGTGCAATAATCTTTAATAACCTGAAAAAGATTATACATTTTTAATTTAGCAGACACTTTTGTCTAAAGCATCATGTGTCAGATCACAGAGCCTATACTCAAATTAAAGCCCAGAAATCCTAGCTTTATAATCAAATGCTAATCATTGCTACACGTATATTTCTGTTCCTATCTGGTTATAGGTAACAGTGAGTTGCACGAGTGTTTCACACTCCCATGGTTGGGCATTGGAATCATGCCCTCTTCTTTGTGTGTGTGGAGTTTCAGTGTTATACTGGTTTCCTACTGCACCTCATAGATTTGCAGAAAGGACTGGCATCTCCTCTTTAGGATGTACCCCTGTACTGTCTGAAATGTGCGCCAACACATCCCCTTTTGTGTCCCAGATAAGTGGTTACAAGGTGGCTGGATGTAATATTCCTACTCAGGAATGGGTAATACTATTGAGACTGGCAGTCAGTGTCATGCCAGCTGACTGAAGATATGTGTGATACCTTTACACTTTGAATCTAACTGTAAGGCATATTAATCCCACATTTTATTGTGCATTAACATTAGCACAAAACCCATTCAGTGCCATAATGTCAGTGATTCATAATCACAGTGAATTTTCTTGCCTCAATCAGCAAGGCAGCCAAAGTTTGTACAGAAATATTTGTTTCCTTTTATAATTCTGTATCAATCTAAACTTTGAAGTCCCACATCATCATAAAAGAAGACTGTCTTTGCACATACAACTGGAAGTATTCAAACTTACCACAACAAAAAATAATTCACAGAACAAGAAAGTGTTGAATGTATTATTTGGGTTCCTATCTTGCAAACATTGATCCAGGTTGGGGGCACCCTGGACAGGATGCCAGTCAATCACGCAGAATGCTCAGAAGTGCCAGTTTACATGCGTGCATTTGGACTGTGGTAGGAAACCAGACATGTCATAAGAAGAGCAGGCAGACTCCATAATACAGAATATCGTGGGCTTTGAACCAGCAGTATATTTATGTATTTACCTATTTATTTCTCTGCCCCATGTGTCAATGTTTTATATACGTTTTTCTGCTTTTACCCAAAATGATAGACAATTGAGAAGCGATACCCTGAGCATTTGGGAGTTAAAGCCCGAAAGTAAAATCACTCTGCTGACCCTGGGATCCAGGCTTGCAGCACCCAAATCACAGGCACAGCCAACTAACCCGCTCTGCTACATGCTGCCTCTATTTCATGTTCTTTTCAAAGTGTTTGGAATTAAAATGAACTGATATTCCCCTTAAATATCAGTAGTTCCAAGATGCACTGCTCTTGCTAATTTCTAATTGTATCAATAAAGGAAAGCATCAGGCATCGCTGTGTAGTACAAACCGTACTCTGTATAGGAGGTTATTCAAATATGATCCGGTTTAGTTTGGTTGACAGCGAAGGTATTAGCACCACATAGTGGTCAATCTGACGTACTACCACAATAAAGATCCACACTACAGTTTCAATTCATTTCAAAACAACAGTATTAATGGTTTGGTAAGATGTTTTACCAAAATGTATCAAGCGTTTCTGTCGGTGCTTCACCCATGTCTACACCTTGTAGTTTAACATATGGCTTATATTTTTACATTTAATAGTATTGCTGCACAATCACACAGTAATCGTATTATTACAGCCTAATATCTAAAAAATAAGGTAAAGCAACAATCGCTAACGCTTATATTTTCAATTTCCCATGGCTTTTCCTGTTCAGGGTTGCAGAGACCTTCAGTGTTATTGCTGCTAAAACCAGCAACATTTCTATCACTGCACAATCGTTTCGCCAATACTAATTAAATGAAACACACCACTGCAACTGTAATTTACCAGGCTTATTGCAATAGACAGATTCCGCATGCCATTATACTGAATGCTCAGCCTGGTGACATCTGAAAGGTACTTGTAGAAGCGATTGATGCCGACTGCATAAAGGGACTGGAGAGCGTACTGGGTGCGATGGATTTTTATATCTCGGTGGGTTCCCGCCCAAAGCCGCTCCGAAACCATGTGTTTGGAGACCTACTGTCGCCCAGTTGGTGGCTTGGGCTGCATACATGCATCAACAGATCATAGCGCAGGACCTGCCGAGGACGCGCAGGAAAAACCCTGGTCTGATCGAAACCCGCTGTTCAGTCAAAGAAAACCCGCGCACCTCGTAGAGGTTTGCTGCTTGTTTGTCAGCAGAAACTCTGCCTAATGAAAACACTTTATAAAAGTCTCGACGGAGCATTTTTTTTTTTTTGCAATCTTGCATCGGTAGCAGGAAATCGAGGCGCTTTTCTGAAGAGCAGAATGGCTGATTTTTAAAAGCACTGATATAAGTACAATAATGAGATTCCACATAAAGCAAATAATCACGGACCGCCAAGATAAGGTGCCATCCTCTTTCCAGAGTCGATCAGTGGTTCAGGACGCGTGGAAACTTACGAGAACTGTATTGATCAACGTGTAAATTGCAAGCAGCCACAAGCTGACAAACACTATCTTCTTGTAAAGAAAAAAAACAAACACCTGCATGGCGTGCTGTTGTTTTAAAGATCCATGGAGCAAAACCGAACAAGAAAGGAAAGCAGAACCTGACAATCCGCAGTAAAACCCTATCTTGCTCACAGTTTACGTTTCAATGAATGTACCTTCCAGTGTGTCATGCAGAAACCGTAACACCAAGAACTTCGCTGCGATTTTATGATCTGACGATCTTACACGTTGTGCACGTCGCTTGTATTTGTAATTCTGCAATTTTTCACCAGTCTCCAACTTCTTCGGAGCGTTTATTGTCAGCCCGAATGGTTCTCTATTGAAGCTGAGCTGGGTTTCAGAACCAAGGACAGATCTAAATCCAGCAGTTGTCTCGCTACGTTGAAACTATCAATTGACCACGATTCCCGCAAAACATACTTTTTCTTTTCTGCACGACATGAACTTGTACACAACACGAGCCGTCGGACTGGGAAGAAATAAAAGCAGTTTGCAGGAACCTTCTCATAAGATCTGAACGCGATAAGGAGCGTGGTCTCTGTGTCTACAGGTAAGGATGTTTATACCTTTTAGGCTACTTATATTTGTGCTTATAAATACATTACTCCAGTGCAGTTTTTTTCATTAAAAATAATTTGAAACGTGATATGTTTCACCAAATAGAAGACAATTATTATTTCAAAAGGCATAATATATATCACATCCACATTTATTAAATTAGAAAAGGTTTGGATTGTCTGGAAATTACATTTGCAACTGGTTAGGTGTGTACAACATAAGCATAATACTTTTTGGAATATTTTCTTTAAACAAAATCATTTTACTGATCTGGTTGTATTGTAAAATTTAGACTGATGCGATAATACGAAGGGTTTTCATTTCGTAAGTCATTGTTTATATAGGAATACCGCTTACATAATGACATTTCCTGCTATGCCTGGATAGATTTAGATTACGAATCTAAAGATAGCGGTATACATGTGATGTTGTAAATGCAAAAACGGCATGTTTGTAATGGGAACTAAAATGCCGTTGTTTGGAATTGTTTGCTGAACAACGTGCTCGGCTTTAAATAGATTGTCATTTAGTGACACTATGAACCTGTTCTGGTTTTATAGTAGCTTAACGGGGAAAGGCGGTTTAATCGTTACAGTCATGTACGGGCGCGATTCATCATCCGCCCCAGTATCCCGCGAAGGAGCTCCGTCAGCCGCTGTCATTACTATGGATAGACGGCGCAGGAGTTCATATTTTTTTCAACTTAGGATGAAAATCTGGAAGCTATAGGCTATAACTGACCATTCATGAAAATAACATTACAAATAAGGATTATAAAAAATGAATCTTTAATCATATGTATTAATCACATTTATCATTATTACATAAAATATGTAGATCACGCCATTGGAAAATGAGACAGGTTCAAATAAGAAGAAATTACAGTAGACTGCTGTGTTATTTAAATTCCTCTCTTGTAAACGAAAGAGGTAGCACAACACCGCGATTTCATATACAGTTGATTGCTGTGTACTCTGGCTAAATGAAAAGATATAATATGATATCATAATATAATACCCGAGGCCAATGAACTATGTACTCATAGAGAGTACAGTCACCCGCTTTTACCCTCTTGCCCTGATAACCTTTCAGAATTATTTTCAGTCCAGCGGCATTTATTAAGTGTACGCGAATTTCTGTCTCTCTGGTGTGAGCAGACCAACTTCAACAATAAACATACATTCTATGGCTCCTGTCACTGCGCGGTCACTTTTGTCTAAATCAATACCACAGTAGTTATGTCTTGGCATTTCTTTTTACACATCAAGAAAAAAACATTGAATTATATATATATGTATATATATATATATATATATATTCCATGTATGGAAGACGGGCATGTGTGTCTTACAGTGCGAAATATATTACTGCATTACACACATTCATTAATCTTTGTTATTTTTACTTTAATTTTCATTTATTTTACAATTTAAATAAAATTGCTGATTTTACTTGGTCATGAACCCTCTTATTTATTGCATAACATTCAGTTTGCTTTGTGTGACTCTCATAGACATCAGATTCAAAATACCAGGGGAGAGTCTATTCATAATTTGTCACAGATCTCTGAACAGGTGAACTTTTAATGTCTAATAACTCTTCCTATAAACAGCATTCATTTCCTGCATTCATCGGTGACCCTACCTCCCCTGTGTGTGCGGAGTGCGCATGTTCCCCCCGTGTTACGGTGGTTTCCTCCAGTTTCCCTGGTTTCCACCCACAGTCCAAAGACACGCAATTAGGCTAATTGGCGTCTCTAAACTTCCCGAAGTGCAGGACTGTGTGAGTGTTTGTATGGATGTTACCTGCAAAGGGCTGACTGCACCCCAGTCCAGCGCCCTGTGCTGGGTAGGACTGATGGATAAGTGATATACAGAGGCAATGAATTTTAACTCTGACACGTAAGATAAGGTAAGATACACATGTAAGCACAGAAGATTTTTTGAGTTATGAGCTGTGACATTTAAATTCAGTGGACAATCAGCAAAAATAAAAAATCCCGCACATGTCACATACCACTGTGTGACGTCTGGGTAAATGATTGTTGAAAGATATGAATGCAAAATGAAGTGACAATAAAGTGTCTTAAACAGCAAATGTCAGTCTGCCCATAATAATGGCTGTCAGGAGATTACCGATTTGAAAATGTCCAATAAAAGTGATCGTGGGACTAAACTGAATATGTTAGACGGAGAACAATTGTGAAAAACTATAAAATCCAGTTCACATTCCCTCCAGGGCAAACCCCTGCCTTACGCTCTTTGCTGCTTGAGATAGGCTCCCCCCTCCCCATCAGGATAAATGGGTGGAAGATGGATGATATATAGCTGGATATTAAATCAAAATCCATGTAGCGTGAAGAATCAAAAAGCACCTGCCCTGTAACCAATAGAGAATCAGCTGTAGCAAGGCGGTGAGGTGAGCTGCATCTTGGCGGTGAGGGCCTCCTTTCCAGTGTAACTGCAAGCTTAGATGAGAGGAGGTTGTCATAGCTTGTCTGTGAGTGCTTCTGGGATCAGAACCCAAGCTTGCACGACACCAAACTCACATTATCAGTGCCTAACAATGGGAAAACACTGATGGCTCTCCTGCATAGTGCCGTGGATGGAAGCTTATCTGACAGGATGAATTCTGTCTAGTAGTCAGTTGAAATAAAGATCAAAATGCTGAATGGAGGGCGAAATGTATGACAATTGTAAATCCCTGCACATTTTATTTCTGCATGAGACAAAGTAGTGAACCATCTTAAATAGCAATGGTTTAGCTGAATTAAATTGACTATATGACTATACATGATATATAACTGAAATATGATTACAGCGGTGATATCTGAAACAAACAGAAAACACACCTATTTCTAATAGGATTTAATTTAATAAAAGTTGTGATTGTTGTTTTACCAGAACGTGTATAGAGCACAACACACACACTATAGTGTGCCCTTCTATTGGAGGAGACACACACACACTATAGTGTGCCCTTCTATTGGAGGAGACACACATACACTATAGGGTGCCCTTCCATTGGAGGAGACACACACACACACACACTATAGGGTGCCCTTCCTTTGGAGGAGACACACACACACACACTATAGGGTGCCCTTCCATTGGAGGAGACACACACACACACACTATAGGGTGC
>JAODKM010000099.1:25225015-25236937 GCA_026780845.1 Petrocephalus sullivani | reverse complement strand
AGACACACACACACACACTATAGGGTGCCCTTGCATTGGAGGAGACACACACACTATTGGAGGAGACACACACACACTATAGGGTGCCCTTGCATTGGAGGAGACACACACACACACACACTATAGGGTGCCCTTGCATTGGAGGAGACACACACACACACACACACTATTGGGTGCCCTTCCATTGGAGGAGACACACACACACACACACACACACACATACATGCACATGACTTCATTCAGTCATTAAATGGAATTTGGAACAACAACTGAAACGCGCATTTTGAAGTGGACTTGGACATATGAGTGAATTCTGCATATGCACGATTAAACCTACATTCAAATCCACAACTTAATTCCAATCAAGTCATATTTATTGAGGAGAAGTTAAATAGTGCTGACTGAGTTTTATATCAAAACAAATTTTGATTACTCTTTACTTCTGAAGTAACTTAGCAACTCAATTACTACTCAACTACAAATCAGGAACAAATATGATATACATGAACTGGCATGATTAATAACGAATGAAAATGGGATCAGTACATAACTAATTAGTTTCTGGTTAATTAATACATTAAGCAAGAATCTACTAGAATCGGTAACACTTTACTGGTAACACTTTACTTGAGGGGCCACAAATCATAGTAGTACCTCATTGACTACTGAAGTACTAATCATGTTCATGATTAGGTAATGATTAACTAATGAACTAACTAATGAAGTTCCTGCAAAGAATACATGAATCGTTATATCATATATTAATTATGAAGTAACGCATAGTTAATGGTTAATTAATGCATTTACTAAGCAGGTATTACTACTATTATTTGTGGCCCCTCAAGTAAAGTGTAACCCTAGAATGTTACTCAAAGTTTTTCTCAAAGTAAGAAAATGTTGGACTCCAATATTGGATAATAGATGCTGTCTATATTAGCATATCTTTATGCTATGCTTCTTTTTTGTGTATACAAATTTAAAACAACATATATTATATTCTTCAAGAAAGATAAACTTGAGTGAGGGAATCTCTGCCATGGTTCCGTGTTTGTGGAGTTTGCATGTCCTCCCAATGTCATTGTGGGGTTTTCTCCAGGTACTCTGGTTGCCCCCACAGCCCAAAGACATGCTGAAGTGAATTGGAGTTGCCAAATTGCCCAAAGGTGTGAATGTGTGAGTGAATGGTGTATGAGTGTGCTCTGCTATTGCTTGTGCTCCATCCTGGTTTGTTCCTATAGGATCGACCCCCCCCCCCACCCACCACTACAACCCTGAATAGGAGTTGTGGCTACAGAAAACAGTATGAGTGATAGTTTGGGTGATTAGTGTTTTGTTACCAGACAAATAAAACTAAGAATTCTGATTAAGGATGAAAAATGTTGTGATTACTGTTGCCTTCCAGGGGGTTTAAAATATATTCAGTAATTATGTATATTTACATTTAATTATTTGTTTGTCTGTTGGTGTGCTTGAACATAAACTGTTATGCGTGTGTATGTGTGAGAGAGGGTTAGTTTCCTAGTTTACCTTTCTGAGTAGGGGGAATAGGTTGGTATTATGGGAATCTGTGGGTGAGTGCACAGCTCAGTTAGTGTGCACGGAAGTCAAGGAAGCTCAGCGGGGAGCTTCACTCCTGTCACAGCTGACTGCCCCATGAATAATGTAAGCAAAACAGAAGCTCAACAAAACAGAGACATGCAGCTCACTGCCACCCCACTTGGCCTGACAAGGCATCGATCACACTGCCGGCAGCCTGGCCTCTGATTCTAATGAACTCATTACAGTGTTTTCCTGTATGTGGGGGTCCCATTGTTCCAACAATAAGGGGTCTGTGTCATTAGTACTCTAAAAATTGAGGTCATAGGAAAACATCTTGGTCGTATCATATCAGGTAGTTGATTTTGTAAAGGAGTGGTATATGAATAACAGCAGATGATATAAAGTGTGGGATCTCAATAGATGGGCCAGATCATGCATATAGTGCTCTGTAAAAAATCAAAGCAAAATCAATTCCCCAGATATTTTAATAGGAGACGCATCTGCAGATGCACAATTGAGATTCTTTTAGCACACTAAACAACTCCATCAGCGTCCATCATGAGAATCTGAACAAAGCGAGATAATACTGAAAAAATGACAGAGGACCCCAGCTGAAAGTCAGCCAGTTCATCAGCAGGTGAAGGGCTCTGGTGTGCAGACGGAGTGCATTCCAGGTATGGCCTGGCTGTCTGGGAGGTGCAGGCCTGGGGATGGGGGCTGTCAGTAACTGGCGATGGCAGATGGCGCCTGTAAAGAAGGAGGCTTATAGGGGTTTATGAGACTTAACTAACTCTGGGGTCCCATATTTCTGTCTGTCAATAGTAGATTGTTTTCCATACAGATTAGTGGGACTGATGCTGAACCCAAACCAAAAGCTCTCATTTTCTTATAAAAATTTAAGAAAAAGAGTATAGATATATATATCTATACTCAAGCAAATTTTCAAGTGTAAATTTCAAATGTTGTTGTTTAGATACATTTGGCTGAATTGCTACATAACACATTACTGTAGTTAGTACAGTATATATATATATATATATTCTGAACTACAGTACAGTATATACAGTACTGTGCAAAAGTCTTGACCTTCATGTTAGAGTAGACCTATAGTTTTTTTCTGCCAAAGTGTGTCAGCTTAGCCATTTCAAAACCTCTCATAGACTCACCCCAGTATATGCAGCAAACATCCCATGTATGTTTTTACTCGACCATTAGTATGCTGGTATTTAGGGTATTCGATACCACATTGAATTATTAACTTAATTAATTAAGTGAGCTGGTGGTGAAATGTAATGAATACATGGAATGCCTGGCATGCCCCTAAGGAGACCATCTAGCAACCCGGCAAGATATCAGTGACTTCTGGGAGAACAGCAGACAACCCTGTTAGTTTTTATTGAGTTACTCTTAATTTTCATATGCTGTAATGATCAATTGTGTTTCTGTTTGGAGCAAATACACACATAAAAATTGCTTTAAACATTTCCTTTGACTGCCTAAGACTTTTGCACAGTACTGTATACTGTAGAGACAGTAGTGTGTACAAACCTGCACCATGAACAGAGTGTACTACAGTCTTCTGCCCAGTGCTGGGATAGGCACCCACCCTTCAACCCCCTACGATTAAAAAAATTAAAGTATATTTTAAAAATGCTTCCGTTGTCTGCATGGTAAAACAAAATTGCACTTTTTACGTTCTTTGTCCTATATGACGTTAGTTGATTGATGAAATAGTTACACATAGAACCAGTAAACACTGAATAATGCATAAATAATTTAATCAAAACAATCCCAAATCCGTACAGGTGCATGTGAAGACACCGATACCCGCACAACTATGAAGATATATTGATTGTCTGGTAGATATTTTCTACTTAATATTTTCTGCTTCAGCTTTCTGTTTAGGAAAAGTGTCTTCTGCTGTCTGCCAGAATCCTACGCCGTCACTTCTGAATACATGCAGCAAGAGTGCAATTCTCATAACAGCCCCATTTTTTCAGGAATCTCAATGTAGGTTGCATGTGATTGAATATCCATGTATAAAACATGAACAGTTTTCTTCCTAGGAGTGTGATTCCGAATTCTAGTCCATTGGATTTTGTGATGCATCATAGCCTATAGTCACCTGACCATACTAGAACACTTTAAAAAACAAGTACTTGGCTGGATTTGTATCCTATAGAGAGACAAAAAAAAAAACCTATAATGCTATAAACACATTCATAACAAATTATAATGCATTCATAAAATATTATAAACATGACTATAAGTATTTATAAAAAGGCATAACACATTATAGCCATGTACATTATGCATTATGAATGCTCTATGAAGTTCTCATCTATGATGCACTATAGATACCTTTATAATGTGGTACGAAGCATCCTTAATACTTATTACTTATACCGACGATTATAATACATTATGAAGGAATTATAGAGACTGTTTATCTCTCAGTCTCTCTCGTAAAACTTGTTTGCTCCATTTGAACAATTGTGCATATAGAAAAATAAGCGTTGTAATGGTTTGTACATGTCAGCATACCCATGCTCGTTATATACTGTTGAAGAACTAGTTCTAAAATTAGTGCGGAGATCATTTTGGACATAAAGAAACATGCTGAGCTAACTAATGGGGTCTCCAAATGTGCAGACAGGTTCAAAAGTATAGCTGTGTGTTTATTTTTTCCAGTGTCTGCCAGTGAGACGCATGGGTGGCAAAGTGTGAGGGAACCTGTTGTGGCTCAGGAAAGGTGGACAGTTGCTGGGAGCCAAATGTGATGATGTGAGATAAAATAGCTTTAACAGTATTTGCTTCCCAATAACAGAGATTGCATGTCTTCTGTTGACAGCCAGGGTAAATGGCTCATATACATACATAGTGTCTAATGAGACTTCTACGTAAATAAATGTTATTTTTGTCTGTGGGTGTCACCTTGGCTTACTTCGTTTCCGGCTTTCGCACCATCTACTAAAAGGGCTCTTCTTCCCTATCCAACCCTTAGGCGTCATGCTGAGACCATCTGGTCCAAAAATGCCAGCATAAGATAATTTCATTTTTACCAACATTTAGACACCGTAGACTGCCAAGTCATGCTACCCCTGCTGATTGCTGTTAGCTGTACAGGAGCAGGGAAAACAGTTTGGGTCATCGTGATGTAGCGATTTTTTTTCTCCCTAGGTGTTAAAATCCATCCACAGAATCTTCTGAAACATATGATTTTATGCTATATGATTTAAACACCCATTCATCTTTCAACTGTTTATACTGCTCAGGGTCGTGTATTTAAAATTTGTGTAAATAACTAAAGATGGATGGATGGATGGATGAATAAGTGAGTGAGTGAGTGAGTGAGTGAACGAGGGAAAAGTGCAAATAATAAAGGTATTTTATTATCAGTATTTTTTATTTTGTTAAACCTTGTACTGAATTTTACACGCACTGCGAGGTTCTGGTTCTTTTTTGTCACGTTAGGTCATGTGGAACATCTGCCTTTAAAACAGCCAATGCGCATTCTGTTGTCAAAAAAGTATATCCCTCCCACTGTATAGCATGAATGAATACAAATAGAAAATGCAATACACTGAAAAATAAGTAAACAAGCACAGATCAGTTGTTGTTTCAATTTCATATACATTTTTTACAGACGTATTTTAATTAGGCTGGCAAAACTGGTATTTCTCTGGAAGACATATACATGGACTTCAGTTTGCCTTATGGCATACCACCTTAGACTGCAATTAAACCAGTTTCATAGTTCCTCCAGACACCAATCACTCCTTATACCCACATTCATATACATCCTTGTCTGTTGCAATGCATCCTTGAAAACAATAGCATCTCTTTTCCATTTCCTGATGACTGTTGTACATTCAGAATTGTCGATACAGCGATCCATGCTAATCCTAGATCCGGGCAAGGAATTCTTATATCCAATGCCTTCACTGAGATGTAAGTGCGTGTGTGTGTGTGTATATGTACACGCACACATATATATATATATATATATATATAGATATATACACACACACTGTGTGTATAAATTTTGTTTTATATGACAGTATAAATTAATGTGATTGTATTGATTGTATAGCATTGTCTTAGTGGATATGATGCAAGGTCTTGATACAAAGTTTTTTTTCTGTTTTATTCCCAGGTTGAGTTAAACATGAATAGAACAATGTAATTCAGAAGAGGAATTAATTATAATGATAAAACTTTAGGCATTCGTTGCAGCTGTATAACACAAAGCACCATTTCCTGCCGCCCCTCCCCCATACTTAAAAGAACACCCTCGATCCGTCATGGATGTCACAGCTTTGAGGTGTCAGTATAGAGTTGGTATGACCCTTCTGTGGTCACTACACTTCCTGCTTACTGTGGTCATCCTAGGACCGGAAGCCCTGCCCACATCCAGCTACACCATGGGTGCAAAGCGTGAGATCACCATCGATGGGGACCTGGTGATTGGGGGCCTCTTCCCAGTCCATGAGAAAGGTGAGGGCACAAATGACTGCGGCAAGATCAATGAGCAGCGTGGAATCCAGAGGCTGGAGGCCATGCTGCTTGCACTTGATGAGATCAACCAAGACGAGCGTCTGCTTCCGGGAATCAAGCTGGGTGCCCACATCCTGGACAGCTGCTCCAAGGACACCTATGCGCTGGAGCAGTCCCTGGACTTTGTCCGTGCCTCTCTCACCAAGGTGGATGACACTGAATATATCTGTCCTGATGGATCATATGCCATCCATGATGACTTCCCTGTGGCTATTTCCGGTGTGATCGGTGGTTCCTACAGCGATGTCTCAATCCAGGTACTGTCATGATGCATAATAGTATGTGCATGTCCTTATTTACTTTTAGCTACTCTTCATGCTTCCATTCATTCCTTTATATCTACTTAATTAATCTTGGACAATAACAAGCACTAAATAACTACTTTTGCTTTTAAGAGTCGTGCCCTGTTATAAAAGCTGCCATGATAAAGTATTGTTCTATAATGTTTAAAAAAGCAAAATTTGTGTATTTTTAAGGGAGGCTGTCAATCCATGATTGCTGTAAGTGAGACGAGTGATTGAAAATATTTGTTCCAAAATACAGAATATCCATCTAAGAACACATCACTTTACATCCTTCTGGTGACTTTCGTATAGTCAGAGTTGTCGATGCAGCGATCCACACTAATCGTTGATATAGGCAAGGAATTCTGTCCATATATGAATGGTGCTCATCTTAATAATAATAATAATAATAATAATAATAATATAAATTTACTATAAAAGATCTATTTTCAAGAACGTAATTTAGGATCCCAAGGATGTATTCATTATTCAAAGACCATACCTCATGATGAGTATTAATTTCGTACAGTTAAATAATTATTTATAGATATTACTTATTACCTTATTCACATGATATATCCTTAGCAATCATTTGTACCATCACCACCCCATACCCTTCGGTCAACCGTTGGGTCACAACTTACTGAGCATGCGATAGGGGGTCCTAAGGCTAAACCGGATGACACTGTAATAGCATACTTAACTATCCTATAAGGCAGACAGGGGTCTCTTAAAATTCAGCTGTATATTTATCTAATCCTTAAAGCCCTCTGATAATAAAACTAGTTTCTTTATATATAAGTGCAGCTAAGAAAATTAAACATGTAGTTAACCCCACAGCTATAAAAATTGCACAGATATTAAGAACCCAAGTAAAGTCCCATTTGATGAAATTTCATAATTTCTTGAATTTTATATAATTTTCTTTTCTACGTACACTTTACCAGCAGAACATAATCTACAATGCAAACATAATCTGTTTCTACTTTTATCATAATCTACTTTTTCCCCAAAGGTATTTGTGAGCACACATCATTTAAGATGGGTTTGTATGTTATTAGTGTTACCATTGTGTTGGAAGGCTGTGACATAGCATAAACATTAACTATTACAGAAAACACATCACCTGATTCTGTTCATCTGTTCTTTATCAGGCTTACTACAGTAACTGCTGTAACTAAAAAATCTACGATCTGAGAAAATGTTGCTGACTTTCTAAATTCATACAAATTTGACATTGAATTATCTTTCATTTTGGTGAACAACTTAATAAACACGGAGATACACGTTTCACTTTAATATATTTTACGTACAGTTGCTTGGGTAACGTACATGAATGTGAAAAAGAACGTACATCCCCTTTCTGCTCTATGGTTTTAAATATCAGGGGCATTATTAAAATTCTTCTGGTACTAAAATATAAAAATCTAATCTCAGGTGACAAAGAACACATAACACGTTCCATTGCTATCATTTATTTAACAGAAAATAAGCCAACAGAAACCATGTGTGAAATAGCAGAAGCAATTTAAGCAGCAGTAACTTGAAGTGATAATTTTCTGTATGAGTATGTCAGTTCATCACATTATTTTGGAGGATTTTGGCTCACTCTACTTTACAACATTATGTATGAGGGCACTTGTTTATGCACAACTCTCTTAAGGTCTCTACAGTACTGCCAGAGTATCTCAACGTCCTTTCCAAAAAACTTTCTTTTTAAACCATTCAGTTTTTTTTTTCTTTTTCTTTTTAAACCATCCTGTTTATTCCAGTGTGCTTGGGATAATTATCGTGTCGCACGACTCAGTTTCAGTTAAGCTGTTGGACAGACGGCCTGCGTTTTATTTCTGAAATAATTTTGTATGAAGAATTCATGATTGACTTGATGACTGCAAAGTCCTTTTGTAACTAAACAAGCTGAAATACTTACCCTTCCACTTCGGCGCTTGGGAGTTTGAGGTATTAGGTATTTGTAGTAATATTCTGTATTTGAATGTCACCAAGCACAGTGTTGTGAATTATGACCAAACACCTACACTTTTGTCGAATCTGTCCAAAGGACATTGTTGGAGGAATCTCGTGATCTTGCGAACTGGCAGCTTTGCAAACCGAAGCCATGCTTCCATGTTCTTTTTGGAGCTAACAAGCTTGCTCCTGGCTAGCATTACGTGAATGCCTTGTGAGGCTTGTCTTTCCGATCTTTTTCAGATGACACAATCGCAAACTTTAATATTTAATATGTCAATTGAGGCCTGTTGATCCCTAGATGTAACTCTTGGTTCCTTTTCCACTTCTTTGAGCATTATATGGTTCGACCTTCAGGTGAATTTGTAGGGATGCCAACTCCTGGAAAATATGGAAGCTGAATTTCATTTCTTGTTATTATTGTTATTGCTAATTGTCCATAGGTAGGGCTGTCACTGTCATGAATTTTTAGTTGACAATTAATTGTCATTCAAATTACAATTAATAATTTTATTTTATTTTTCTGTTTTTATTTTATATTGCTATCATCATAGAGTTAGCCTAATCATAGTTCAGTAATACGTATACACCTTATGAAGAATTAAATATTGGAACATATAAATAAAAATTGCATTTCTGTTTGCCCTTTAAGCTTTGTAAACAAAAATTGTACAGGGCAGATATGACATTAACAAAAAAGAAGTTAAACACCTCAAGATAAACATTAGGTGTGGCGCGCCATACCACTCATACCCAATTTTACGTTCCAGGTCTGCACTGCCGAATCCGTTCATCCTGCCATTTTACAGCAAAGCATATTGTCTACATTTATATCAAGCTCAGCCAGATCAATTTAATTCCATTTAAACTGGGGTAACTTAAATCTGCCATGTTATCTGGCTAATCAGCTTCTAAAAACAGCCTCTTTAATGATTCTGTTAATGGAAATGACTTTAAAAAAATCATTATTGAACACAAAGAGTCAAAAATCGGAATATCTGGCTGAATATTCCATTCTGGGCTGGTGGAGATTGCTCACAAGCTGTCTGTAAGATTATCCTGGTGTCCTGAAAAGAAGTTTTAACGGGATCAGGTTGGGTCGTGAAAATGTGAAACAAAGTGGTGGAAATGGGGCACTGTAGTAGAATTTGCCGTGAAGCGTAACGCTGCGCATGAGCATGCGTAGATGTGTGAGGTACAAATAGTGGTTTGGTTCGGTTCAGAAGTGCAACGAGATGATGTGACTAAATGAGCGCCAGTCAGACATTACAGATAGAAATACATATAGAAATATATAGCAATTACATGTAGAAAACGATGTGAAAATAGTGATAGAAACATGACAGTTCTCTCTCATCCTAACTTACATCCATAGCTTCTGGGACAGCACCACAAATCTGGATTGAAACTGATGTTGGTGATCACTTATTAAGATCGTGAATTTGTGCAGCAACCACATTATATAATGCATGCCGTGAGATGTCAGTGAAGTAGCGTTGTTAATTGTCTCATAAAGTGTGTGAATGTGTGCAGTCATCCCCTTTTGGCTGTGCTGCCTGCAATAGGCTTTTAAAGACTATCCAGGACAAAGGGTTGAAAAATGGATGGATCTGCAGTAACATCATTGTGGTACAGTATCCTTACAATGATCCATCTTATGCACCGTGTCATGTTGGCTCTGTTGGCACTCCTCTGGGGGTGGAGTCCTCTCCTGGGTAAGTGTAGCCTTATTGTATGGGTTCCCACTGGGTGTTCAGGTTTTCCCCCCATTTTTCACAGACATTCCATTAAGTGAACTGACATCTCTAAATCATGTGTGAATGTTTGTCCTGCAATGAACTATCCAGAGTGGCATTCTGCCTTCAGCCTCTGCCATGTGGGATGGGCTCCAGGCCCCCATGACCCTATACTGGATAAGAGGTCGGAAGATGGATGGATGTGAGTATAAGGGAGATCGTGCTTTTACAGAAGAAGGGAATGTCAAAGTCTTAGAATAAAACAAGCCGACAGGCTGGAATGGGGTGCCGGTGTTCTGTTTGAAACCAGACAAGTGTTTCAGAACAATCTGATGGAAATAGAACCTAGCAATTACTGTTCCCTTTTAAATACTGCAGTGGTTCTTTCCTCACCAAGCTGTCTTGTATTTTCAGTGGCAGCATTTATTAAGTGCAGTCTCCCCAGGTGTGTCTGTTCTAGCGGAGTCTTGTAAAAGCAGCGTCACATTTAAACTCAATCCCTAAAAGATGTCGTTTCTTTATATTGCCCCTGCTGTCTCATTAGGTAACATTTAAAAAGTAAATCGCAGTCTTTACAGCTTTACAAAGCTCTAGAATATACAGCTCGGGGACAAATTAAGAGACTGCTTCACTTGGGTTAACTTGTCTGCTTCACTGGCTTTAAAATGAGTGTGTGTGTGTGTGTGTGTGAGTCTGCATAAATCACAATTTGGGGACCGAAATATCCCCAGAGTCTTCTAAAACCTGAAACCTCCTTACTTTTGGGGGCATTTTTTCAGGTCACCATATGGTTGACCTCCATTTAAAAAAAATAATAATCTGTGAATGCAATTAAAAAAGTAAAAATGCCCAATGTCTTGTGTTGAGGTTGGTTATTTATGGTTAAAGTTAGAGAGCTACACTGAAAGGAATAGACAGTCCCCATTTAGATGGGCATGCGAGTCTCTGTGTGAGCATTTAGCACACACATATATTTTATACATTCAATAATGAACTTTTTATCCATTATTATTGATGGAATAACCACGCTTTGATAACGCTTTGATACATCCTGACATACTCTCCACCAGTCCGTCACACTTGTCACCCCTGGTTCAAAACGTCAGACCTTGCAACTTTATTTGACTGCTTGTGACCATCCATCTTCCCCTTCATAATATTCCAGAAGTTTTTCATGGGGTTTACGTCTGGAGAATGGGTTGGCCATGTTAGAATCTTGATCTTCTGATTGTCCATCCACACCATGACTGACACAGAGCATTGACCAGCTGGAAAACTCAATCATCAAAACTGAGGAACATTGTCTGAGCAGATATCTTCTTCAAGGATTCAGTGCCTAAGTCATGCATCCTTCACAGGTACAAATCTCCCAGCTTCCAGTCTTGCTGAAGCATCTCCAGGTCATCAGTGAGCCTCCGCCAAATGTCACAGTGGCAGTGAGACACTGGGGCTTGTAGACCTCTTCAGGTTTCTGCCAAGACATCAGGCAAGCAGGTGTTAGGCAGAGTTTAAAATTGGACTCATGAGAGAAGATGATCTTCTATGATCTTCAACCTGACTCATTGATGAAGGGCTTCTGCCATGCTGTGTGGGACTTCAGTCCTACTTCTAGGTTTCAAACCATCTTTGCTGTGCTCATCATACCACTTACAGCAGTGATCATCAACTGGCGGCCCGCGGGCCGAATCCGGCCTGCTGAGCCGTTCAATCCGGCCCGCGACTGGATTCCAAAATTGTGAGGATCAAAAAGAAAATAGTGGTCCACACTTGTCAGAATAACCACCATTTATCCACCATCAGGCCTTCAGTTTTGTAATGAAATGGAAAAAGTATAAACATTA
>JAODKM010000099.1:25203907-25224915 GCA_026780845.1 Petrocephalus sullivani | reverse complement strand
TTCTTGGTTGTCCGGCCCCCAAGGAGACTGTCTGGTAAAACTCTGGCCCTCTGACAAATATAGTTGATGACCCCTGACTTACAGTTTTCTATTCTTTTTGAAGGTCACTTGAAATCATCTTTAGATTCATGAGGCACTGTTTCTCTGTTTTTGCTTCTGCTTTCATTATGGTTGTTGGTCATTCTCAGAATCTCCTGCAGTTCTTATGTATAGCCGTCCTTAAGCCAGGAAGCAACCAGCCGTTCACTGTAGCCGTCTGTCTGCACAACCAGGAAGCAACCGGCCAGTCACTTTTGCTGACTTTCTGCGGAACCAGAAAAGAAAAGAGATTTTTTGGCTTAAATATAGGACGGTTAAGTCAATAGCTGTGGATCCCAAACCTTTATTTGTTCAAATAAGTTTATATGCTATTCAAAGGTTTATTCCCGGACTTCAACAACAAAATGGTCTCCTGTAAACATGGTTAATGAGAATCCATCCCAGATTGACCTCTTGTTCTTTGTCCATCTCCTCCTTTTCTGTAGGATTTATGATCGATTGTGTATTTTTGCTGCCTGCGTCCTCACTTAATGATGTGCATCTACAGTATTTACTAAATACAGGTGTACTTCAATTTTTATTTTTCATGTCAAATTTATGAGATAAGTAGGTAATTATATGAGGAGATCGGATTAGAATCTGGACACGCAACCTGCCAGGATTTGAGTTTGACATGAAAATTTATCCTTGGCAGAACACCATCAACAATGAGTGACAATTATTGTTTCCAATCTTGCTCTGTAGACATTTGATTTAATTAACACAACAAGCCTTTGCCTTGCTTCAGTACAGTATGCAGAAGTACATCTTTATAAACTGAACCCTAGCTGTGAAATCTAAAGAGCACATTCTCAAGCACTCAAACATGTCAATGATTACTGCTTATTCTCCACTTGATTGCAGTCAAGACAAAGTCTGGATCCTGAGTGGAAATGCTATTTGAATATGGACATTTAACTGGGTGCATTGCTTCTTTGAGAACGGAGAAGTTGTGCCTAACTGGGTGAATAATCAGACCAACAATCCTTGTCAGAGCAACAGAGAACTTTAGCTGAAGATGCCGAGCATTACTGTGCCACTTATTGTCAAGCGCTGATTGTAATGGGACTAAGAGCGCAGCAGCTGTGTCTGCATTAGCAGTTCCCAGGCTTCAGCTCAATGATTGTCTTCTTAGTGAAGGACCCACAGGTCATGTTGCAAGAGAGCCACTGTTGATCTATGTTTGGAGCGTGATGCGTCAGAGGACTGGCCCAGCACCGGTGACGCAACCGATACCTCAAGAGCGCCAGCTTTCCCATCTGTGGGGTGCAGCCGGGTGTCGAGAGACTTGGCAGGGGCAGAGGGCTCCTCACCGAAATCCCCATTGCCTTGTGAAGGAATGACAGCGATGCTCTGGCGTCCTTGCAGTTGAGAGAGCTGCTCATAAAAGACAGTTGGCTGAAATTATTCATTCACATCCCATGAATATGAAAGGGAGGAACACATGGTGTTCTTCCCATTTAAGAAACATCTTTTTGTACTGACACTTGAGGGGTTTAAAACCATCTGGGGTTGAATTAGGGGTGGAGGTGTTGGTTTGTATTTGTATTAATGATGGATGGGGCTTCACTGCTGAATTAGACCCGCTCATTTTATGTTCTTTTTTGAATGATAATATTCTATTACGGGGATATTAGGAAATTGCACTGACGGTACTCTGCCCCGAGAAACTTCTGAGACAGAATATGTTTGAGTAGCTCAGTGACCTGTTGAGGCACTTCATTTTGCAGTTTCAACGTAACACAATATTCATGGCCTGCTTCCTTCGCCCCGATCGCAATCTTTATCAGTTCCTTTTGATTCTTGTTTCCATTTGCATTTTTAGAGCATGCTAGAAGGCTTGTCTTACCTTCTGCATTTTAATGAATTGAGTCAGACTAGGCTTCTTGTCTTTCTGCAAACGGTAGCACTTACGAAGCCTCTGGCAGATGGTGAAAGTAGGTGGTGATAAGATGGCGTTCTGGTAGGCTTGTGAATTGTGCTAACACACACACACACACACAATTTCCCACCTCGCTCTCAGCTTTGCAAAAAGTCGCATTTACCTTTTAGTTTTCCGGTTGCTCTGTTCTTCCCGTTTCTACATTTAGATATGGATTACTTTTTTTTTTCATAGGGCTCCACAGGAAATTGCAAAAAAAGCTATATGAGATGTGTGAAAGAGGACTAATCTAATGAATGCGCAATAAAAAGCATCACAAGTATATGGAAAAGTAAATGACTTTTTAATGGAGACAGACATTCAAAAGTTTGTTTATGATGTTATATGACTGTAATTACTTCATTATGCAGTCACGGTCAGTCAATATGGAAGTAATAATTCATTATAATAGCAGTGTTTAAAATTATGTCCTCTTCAAATATGAATATATTCTCATACTAGTTCATTTTTTGACTAATTGTGTCTTTTGCTTTTAAGAATTTGCTTTAAGAATTTTTTTTCTTTTTGTAAATGTACATATAATTTGATGTTCAAATTCTTCCATTTCTGCTGTTTCACTAATTCATTAACAAGTCAATAACTGTTACAGTCGGTGTTATACACACTGTTACATATGCTACTGTTAGAGCATTGGCCCACTCATCCATCCGTCCATCCTCCAGGAGCCTGTTAGGGACAGCAGAGTGCACAAACCTGGGAGTAACCCTGATGCCAGCCAATCTACTGCATCTATTTATCTTTTTTGATTGCTTATTTCTTTGTTTGAATTTAGTTACTCTGCATTTTAAGCATTACTTTATACAGTTAATTGATATAGTTTTAAGTGAAGGTGAACGCCCGGGGACGGTACCTTGCTCAGGGTACCTCAGCAGTACTTGCGGGTCGGTGACTCAAACTGGCAATCTTTCAACTACACCAGGGCTGGCCAACCATGCTCCTGGAGAGCCACAACCCTGCAGAGCTTAGGTGCAGCCCTAATTTAACACACCTGATACTGATAACCAGGCCCTTCAGAAGCATCTCAATTAGAGTCAGCTATGTTGAAGTAAAGCTGACTCTAATACTGAGATGCTTCTGAAGAGCCCAATTATCGGTATCAGGTGTGTACCTAAGCTCTGCAGGGTTGTGGCTCTCCAGGAGCAAGGTTGGCCAGCCCTGAACTACACAGTTGCGTCCCTAACCACTACACCACCTATGAAACACTGTAAGAAAAAAAATTTCAATATCAATTTGTAACTTTCAGGATAATTTTACTTGTTACTGAGGCTGTACCCTCAAGCCCAGCAATTTTGGAATCTTTAAACATTGTGCTGCTGCTTGTGAAAACAGAATACCACACTGTCATCCATAACGCGTATGTTTTGTGCAGATGTGTGCAGGTTTTGAATGTGTGTAGGATGAAGGTATGTTGTGTGATTTGACTATGTGTCACCAAAAACGGCCCCCTGCTGGCCTGTTTTCCACTCCACCTGTTTTCCAGTGACAGCAGTAATACAGGAATTCACTGTGCTAGCCCACTGGGATAAATAGATGGACTTTTCATGTCAGAGAAATCATGACTTCTTTAACTGCAAAGCTTAGCACCAGCCACTCTATAGTCACATGTCTGAATTGTTTGTTATTTTCCTGTTATCATCCATATTGTGCAGGGAATTTCAACAGCAGAGATAGATATTTTTAGACAAGCAATCAATGCCCATTATGTCCCAAGCGGTCTCACTGGCACTCCACCTGGCCAATCAATAAGATGGGCCCTTCATGGTCCCTATTACATCATGGCCACATATAGTATGTTGATACAGTTATTAGGCTTTGAGGAAAATAAAATATGAATTTTGCTTTGAATGCAATGCACACACTGCATGCACACAAATAAACCTCCGTAACATGTCACATGTCCCAGTGTCCTTGTTTTGGCTCGGTGTTGGACTTGCACCCAGAACATAATCTGGGCCGCTGATATTGATTCTCCCAAGAGCTACAGCCAGATTCTAAATTCAAGGCATGTGTGGTATGTATGTACAATATAAGTCAAGTAATGTGGTGTTGGACTACGGCAATTTTCATTACATAGGAGCACATGATCTTATTCAATAGTAGCCAATATAATAAAAGAATTAAATGAATTGTATATCTGCACCAAGAATATTAATATGTTAAAGAGAGCAAGAGCAATTGCATGTACCATGCTTGCAAAATCCAGGAATGGGCATCCTTGCACTGTGAAATGCCTCACTGATGTCCATCAACTCACAGGAAATAAGAACCCTTTTCACTGCAAGTAAAATTTCCTGGAATACGTCACAGAACACTCTTCTGACAATATACGCCTTGTCCACACATGCATTTTTAAAAAGGGTGTTTTTAGTTCTCTGTTATAAAAAAAAAAACCTCCATCCACATGGAAACGCTAAAACATGCTGTCAAGTGCACGCCAAACCAACAAGCAGCAATATAACGCTAACCCTAAAGCCATGTTGGCCAGTCAGAATCCTTCTTAGAAGTCCTGCTAAAAACAGTTAATGTGAACAACAAATGGTGCACACTCTGATGACAAACAAAGTAGATAGCACACTCTGACGTTAGAAGCCAAAAACAAGAAATGTCAACATTGAAAGCGAAGTTTCTGAAAATCTTCACCCTGGAAAGTTTTTAAAAATACCCGTGTACATGTGGACCAGGCCTAAGAGAATGATTTTAATCTGATTAATTAAATGTCAAAATGCCAGTGTAAACCACAATAATAAGCAAAACCAGATTCAAATATGGTTATAAATTTTATCAGATGTTTGTGCTGAGTAGACTTGGCTAATAAAACCAAATGCTAGAAAAAGGTAATAAATTTCTGATGTTTGTCAGAAAAGTTAACAATCAACAGCATTGATAATGAGTATACAATATATGTGATTATAAATAAAGAAAAAATGTGCGACTATAACAATCACAAGGACCTGAGAGTGACATTTATGAGAAATTGTAGGGAAGTAGGTAACAGATGAGCAGAAGTATTAAAAGTCACCAGCAGAGAGAGTGTAGTAATGAATTGCATGACCTCTGTTTGAAGCGGATGACTATGACAGTCACGAATGACTAAGTTTTAACTTTGGGGTGATATTGTAACTCAGTGGGTAGCACGGTGGCCTCTAACTTCCAAGGTAGAAGCTGGATAAGCAATGGGGAGATGGATGGATGGATTTTTTTATTTTGATGGCAGAGGAATTATCATGATAAATTTTATCTTTCTTTCCGTATTACTATTACTACCTGACAAGTACAAGCAAGGCAGCTGGTTAACGAATAAGGGACTCTTACTAACACTTCATATGTCTAGTAATCCATATTCCATATCATATCAGAGTGCAGGGTTGCAATAATGTACAAGTGTAACTATTTATACCTATTTATTTAAGAGAACATACTTGTTTATGATTATTGTTTTTATCTTTTTATTTTTGTCTTCTCTTATCACAGTCTTGCAGTCAGGCAACTAAACATTTCACTGCACATCATACTCAGTATAACTGTATATTTTATATGTAACATATAAAACTTTGATTTGATTTTCATCAGAAATAAATGCATGCTTTCACAGTGTAGTTTACTGTCCTTCAGTGGGACAGGTTGATTATGCAGTTTAAGATCAATTCTCAATCAGTCAGTAGGACCACTGATTTTCGCTAAAGTGGGTGCCCACAAGGACAAAAAGTCCTTTAGTCTTTTTACTTCTGAGACTTTTTTATGGTCCCCCACTGCTAAGTTTCGCCTGTTTCCATGGTGATGTGCTGTGGCAGCGATGCTTTTCACTGTTGAGCTGACAGGAGTGCTTAGGAAACCTTGCTTCCCAGTTCCCAGCTTTTCTGCACTAATTTGAACAGTAAGGAAGGAAGGAAGTTAATTGGGTAAGTAGAAGATCTGGGCTCAAAACAACAGATGTAATTAACTGTATTCTTACATCCTATTCTTACAGGAACTCTTATTTACATTTCAAAATCTTGAAATTGAACATGGTTTTAGCATTGCATCCTGTTCTTAGTGTTAATGATAAATTAGCTTAAAACAATGTTTATGCAAAAATTATGTTTAAAATGTAACTGAGTGGCTGAGTCAAAGACCAAGAAATAAATTGCGTCCAAGGGAATGATAGGACTCTGGCTACCTTCAGGGCGTGTGAAGCCCCTTAAGCCAGAAACTCGTCAGGTGGTGTAAAAGCCCTTACTGCCAAGACTGTCATATCGATTTTATCCACAACCTCCTGCTCACCTAGTATTCGGTTAAAGAGGAAATGCTCTGTACATGCAGTATGTGTCCTGCTTTTGTTTTTATTTTCCCCAAAGAGATAAATGAATTAACAATGAATGCATTATGTGGCATATATTAATATTAAAAATGAATAATTTATATAGCTTCACAATGATCATTCAGGGTTTTGGTCATGTGTCACTTAAGGTGAGCCTGAAGGATTAGATGTGACTTCTTTTTTTTTTTTTTTTTTTTCCCACAAGCTGAATAACTTCAACTTAACAGTTGAAGAAGTGTGAAGTGTAAGAACAGTTGGGGTGCACTCAACTAAATAAGGGTTAATGCGTGAGAGGCAGTGCGTTATAGGTGTCCAAACACACGGAGGCGAAGGACCATGGCTTGGACTGCACTTACACCACAGCTAGTACTCATTTAGCTTACACGTTTGGACCTAAAGACATTATTTTTATGATTACAAACCAATTTTGCTTAGACAGACCCAAACAATTGTTGTTAATTCATTGCCTAGCCTAAAGGCCTTTAGGTACAAACAAGTTAACCAAATGTGAGTTAATACACTTAAAACTATGCATTATAAGTCTTTAGATGCATGGCTGCAGAGGCAAAGAAATATAAATATATATATATATATATATATACAGCCATTAAAAATAATACTTTAGCTTCATGTACCTCTTGGTACTCTGTTATGTTATTTATAAAATGCTTATTTTTGTTGATTCTGTTAATTTTAAATTGTGTTATACCTCTGAAATTTTAAGTACCATCAGTTATTAAATATAATAATCACACATTGATTTTCTATTGTGTCTTGCCTGGCTGGCACTACATGTGCAGATATAGAAAATTAACACCATTCTGACCAATCAGATTCAAGTATTCCTCAGTGCCATGGAAAATATCAGTTAGAGATTGTTTACCCAGCAGCAATGCCGGGGGCAGAATGTGCCTCAGTGGGTTATGTCTCAGTATCTTTGATTGGAAAGTTGCCAGTTCAAGCCCAGCCTCAGTGCATCTGTGGGCTCTTAAGCATGACCTTTGACCCCAAACTCCCTGGATGCTGCAAGAGGTGGTTGACCTTCACAGCCAAACTTGCTCTCATGTAGTGCAAGACTGGGGGAGGTGAAAAGGGAATTTCTCCATAAGAATAAATAAATCATGTCAGTTGTTATTATTAATTAAAATATAGGGATAAACAACTTGAGTACATATACTAATGCCATGGACACTGGAAAAAAGTGTTTTGGTTGATGTTTACATTCCATGTGGCTGAGCAATCAGTCTGGAGGTCTCACTTAATGAGGAAAGTGACATTTCTGTTGGACAGTGTCTAAAATTAGCTCACCTCCAAGAAGACTACCTTGTTCTGTATGTACTCCTACCTCATCAGGGTGGAAGGATGTATGTACATGCAAAGCATCCTGTTATCCCCCTTCTGACAAGGAGGAGAATGTATATCTGCATGACAATGATGTGAGCATATTATGATTTTATGTTCAAATCTAGATTGCCCTTTGCAATAGCTCCCACTTTGTATGAGCCAGGGCTTGTGACATGGCCTGGGAAGCTAATGAACTATTACTTTCATGAGTCCAGCGCAGTTAAAGGTGGTCCTGGTTTCCATCTCAGGGGCAGCGCGTTAGTTGGTGAAAGCCAATGAGGTGTTCTCCCTGAGAGAGGGCTGACTTGGTGTTTCAGCTGCAACTTTGTAAAAGGGGTCTGACATTCTCATCATTCTTATCTGATGGTGGAGGAAATTTGCACCTGTGGTCCGTGAGAGCGCCAAACTAGCTGTCATTCATACGCTAAAAGTGCACCGAAAGCCAGAACCAGACTGCCGGGACTGCTGGCAAAAGAAGGGGATGGAATCGGAAACCAGATGATCACTTATTATTGGTGTAGCACCCATATGAAACATTCGATAGATGTGGGACAGTGTTTCATGCTGCATTTGACAGTGGTTTTTTTGCTGCCTGAAACATCTACTAGACAAGTAAAAGTGTGCAAAGCCCTGTTATTTTGAATGGCATCAACAGGATTAAGGAGCAAAGCTGTTATATAGCATATGGACAACAAATGACAAGTTTATTATGCTTGTTTTTGCTTTTAGTATCTATATTTTAGTGGGCATTAAATTGGCTTTACTGTATTTATGGTGAAGATGTAACAGATCGAATTAATATTATGATTTCTATTGTGTTCCAGCACCTGTCACCATATTCTGGCCTCTTATCTTCCTTTCAGGTGGCCAACCTGCTCAGACTTTTTCAGATTCCCCAGATCAGCTACGCCTCCACCAGTGCTAAGCTCAGTGACAAGACACGCTATGACTACTTTGCTCGCACCGTGCCCCCGGACTTCTACCAGGCCAAAGCCATGGCGGAGATCCTCCGCTACTTCAACTGGACCTACGTGTCTACTGTGGCCTCGGAGGGCGATTACGGTGAGACGGGCATTGACGCTTTCCAGCAGGAAGCCCGGGCACGCCAGATCTGCATCGCCACATCTGCCAAGGTCAGCCGTTCTATGAATCGCTGGAGCTACGACGCAGTCATACGTTCGCTGCAGCAGAAGTCCAACGCCAAAGTAGTGATTCTGTTTACGCGTAGCGAGGATGCGCGTGAGCTTCTCGTGGCAGCCGCACGCATGAACGTCACCTTCATCTGGGTGGCCAGCGATGGGTGGGGTGCACAGGAGAGCGTAGTGCGCGGCAGTGAGCTAGTGGCTGATGGGGCTTTCACCATCGAGCTGGCCTCCTACTCCGTGCGGGAGTTTGCTGACTACTTCACCAAGTTGCATCCATACAACAACACGCGCAACCCATGGTTCCGAGAGTTCTGGGAACGCCGCTTCCAGTGCAGTCTTCAGGAATACAGCTGCAGCCAGCGCTCCCTGCGTGACGGCAACTTTGAGGAAGAATCCAAAATCATGTTTGTGCTGAACGCCGTCTATGCCATGGCGCACGCCCTGCACAACATGAGGCAGGCCGTGTGCCCCAACTCCACCAAGATTTGCGATGCGATGAAACCGGGCAATGGCAAGAGGTTCTACCGGGATTTCATCTTAAAAACAAAATTCGATGGTGAGTTTGCCATCAAACAACATCTTTCAGAATCACATATTTAACAAAATATAGAATATACATACATGTTTTAAACAGTGGCAGTGATGTTGCCATAGTGATACTGTTACAGCTACTGTGATTGGACCGACGCGGACCGGAGTCCCCCTGTTGAATTGTCCGCATTTTTTTTTCTTTAAGAGATGCAGCTCTACTCTCCTTCCTCCATTAAATAGAGGATGAGTAGAACCGCATCTCTAAAAGGAAAAAAAAACTATGGAATCTTTGATTGTGTGCACTGTTGAAAACTTGCTTAGATGACAATTAAATTAGCTTACCAATTTAGGTGATGCTAAATGAATAAAAATGCGTTTGGGTCCGGATGCAGACTACAGCATCTACAGAATCAAAGCTATAAAGCGGACAGTCTGAGGCTACCACACCACCTATCATAGGATAGGAGTCATAATTATGAAGAATTATCTTAATTTGCAGTACAAAATGCTTCTAATGTAGGAATGTTATGTAATTTTTTTAAATTATCTAACAACGGCAAAATTATAGCCTCTCAATTATACCATTTAATACTTTAGGAAAAAAATCTGAAAAATCATTTCACATTTACGTTTAACTGTTACATATGTTTCCCTTTGTCACATAACTGATAGAGTAAAAATTTATATTGGTTTTAGAACATAATGAATGCTTAATTATTCCTGTCAGCAAAATAGGCCAATTAACAACATGCAGATGCATGAAATAAGCATAAGATTGGATTTCCAGTTTAGTTTCCAGTGTTTTATTTGGTCTTGAAAATATGTTGTGATGATTTAATTTGTAAAGATAAAGCAGTCATTATCAGCTAAGAGCTTGGTAATGAATCTGGTAACACTTTGTCTTACGTGCTACAGGCTATGCTGAGTACATATTCTCAAGAGCAGACTACTACATCTGACGGAATACTGGCTTTCATGGAAAAAAAGCCTCACGGTTTTGCCTTAGTGCCTGTTTTTATGCTAAGCAGATTTATGCAGACATACTTAAATTCTGTGATTTCTTCTGTATGATGTATTACACAAAATTATAGCAATTACTCATGAGCAGATTGTATGAAAAGAAAAAGAAAAAGCTTTAACCTTTAACGAAAGAGAAATAGTTTCGGCATTTTATTTTATGAAAAAATAACGTGTATCATTTAAGGGATTATGTGTGCCGCAATGGGTTAGAAGGTTGTCAGTAGAGTAATGTCATCTTTGCGCCTTTGATCTGAACACATATAAATTTAATGATCTAAGAAATGCACATTTATATACAAAGCCATACAGTACTGTGTAAAAGTCTTAGGCGGTCAAAGGAAATATCTAGTTATTTATTGGGGTAGCATGTATATATTTGCTCCGAACAGAAAACAGAATTTAATACTAAAACATATGAAAATTAAGAGTAATGCAATAAAAATGAACAGGAATTTTTTATGTTCTCCAAAAAGTTACTCATGCCTTGTTGGGTGGCTAGACGGACATCACTTTGGTGCCCAAACCTCTCCTCAGAGACACCTCAGGCGTTTCATGTATTCCATATATTTCACCACCAGCTCACTTAATTATTTGAACTTATTATTTGAATTATTAGTTTTAAAATATCAATGAGGTATTGATTAGCCTGACAAGTTGTGCTAGTGGACTTTTGGAGGGTTACTGGGAATAGTGGGGTGACTTTAGGAGAGGTTTTGAAATGGCTAAGCTGACACACTTTGACAGACACAATATCATAGTTTCACATCGATATTAAGATAAACAGCATTTTCTTTGACTGTATAAAACTTTTGCACAGTATGGTGTGTGTTACAATTTAATGTCCAATTGAAAATGACACTGTATCAGGAATTGGAGCAGGGAAAAGGATGTTTTTTTTTTGTTTAATCCCATGGATTCCGGTTTTTAGTGAATTGGACATCAGATTAAACTTGAAACTTAAACAGATAAACATTATACCATACAATAGAAGAAAATTGCTGCATTAACAAGTTTCCCCCATTTTGTCAGTAGCATGTAATCAGCTTTGTTCCAAACATAAACAGTGTAAATATATAATGTATATTGTTATGCGTTGTGTCCTTCCCCCATCTAGCCCCGTTTCGTCCAGCAGACACTGAGAACATAGTCCGCTTTGATGCATATGGAGACAGCCTTGGCCGCTACAACATATTCCACTACCACCAAGAAGATGGCAAGTATATCTACAAGAAGGTTGGGTACTGGGCACAAGGCCTGGCACTGAACACATCACTCATCCCATGGGGAGAACAGCTGCCTCCTACTTCGCAGTGTAGCGACCCCTGCAGGAAGAATGAGATAAAGAGCATGCAGCCAGGGGATGTGTGCTGCTGGATCTGCATTCCCTGTCAGCCGTATCAGTACCTATTGGATGAGTTTACCTGTAGGGACTGTCCCTTTGGGCAGTGGCCCCTGGGGAACCTGACAGGGTGCTATGACCTGCCAGAGGAGTACATCCACTGGGAAGATGCCTGGGCCATTGGGCCTGTCACCATCGCCTGTCTGGGCATGCTCTGTACACTTTTTGTGATTGGCCTGTTCATGAAGAACAATGACACTCCAGTGGTGAAAGCCAGTGGGCGAGAACTCTCCTACATCCTCCTGCTGGGCGTGCTGATGTGCTACAGCATGACCTTCATCTACATCGCCAAGCCATCCACCGTGGTGTGCACGCTGCGCCGTCTCGGCCTGGGCACGTCGTTCGCCGTCTGCTACTCTGCCCTGCTGACCAAGACCAACCGCATTGCACGCATCTTCAACGGCGTGAAGGACGGCGCCCAGCGGCCGCGCTTCATCAGCCCTACCTCGCAGGTGGCCATCTGCATGGTGCTTATCTCTTGCCAGCTGGTGGTGGTGGTGGTCTGGCTGTTGGTCGAGACCCCTGGCGTGCGCAAAGAGGTGAGCCCAGAGCGGCGCAACATCGTCACCCTCAAGTGTAACAGCAAGGACTCCAGCATGCTGGTGTCCCTCACCTACAACTGCCTGCTCATCGTCCTCTGCACCGTCTACGCCTTCAAGACCAGAAAGTGTCCGGAGAACTTCAACGAGGCCAAGTTCATCGGCTTCACCATGTACACCACCTGCATCATCTGGCTGGCCTTCCAGCCCATATTTTATGTGACTGCCAGCGACTACAGGGTAAGAGTTGCGATCGATATATTATTTCAAAAATTTAGGCATTTAGATACATTTACATTTACAGCATTTGGCAGACGCCCTCAGTCAGCGCGACGCACAGAAGTTCTTAAAGACTCCATTACTGAATATATATTCAATAAACCACCCATTACAGCCCTCAACAAAAATGCCTTCATCAGAAATAAGTTTCCTAGAAGTAAGTGAATAAGTTTCCTAGAAGTAAGAAGTAAGTTATCATAACACCTACACATTTAGATGTCAGGTGTTATGTCCAGACAATACGGAGAAGGCCTCTGATTAGCAATCCACTTTTCATAATAATTTGTTTTCTTGCATAACCTATTTTACTTCTAAATGGTTTACCTTTACTTATGTTATATAATACCTGGTCTTAAGTCCAAAACAACAACAGAACAGACTACCCTGCCCAGTAATAAACTAACAACAATGGCCAAAGCTAATACTAGCAAACTTTTTATGGACTCACTAGTCACCGAGCTTTCGAAGCAGTGAGCTAATATTAATGAAGCCACTCTAATCCAAAAGGCACTTGCTCTGATTTCAGTATCTGTTGACGCAGTCCGTGAGACTGTCGACGTGTTTGGAAACCGATTTATTTCTCTCCCTCTGTCTCCGATAACTGACATTTTCACAAGATTACGTTAGAGCAAATCAGGATAGAAAACATGACGTATTAAGGACCGAGTCACATAATCAGTATTGAAATCTGGTGGTTTATGATGTTGTTACTGAAAAATTATGTATTGCACAAAAGAAGTTACTAAATTGAAATTAATGATTTTGTTTCTGCCGGAGTTGTGCCTTTTTGAGTGCACAAATGGATTCATACCCGTTGAATTCTGCAAAAACATAATCATAAATTGCCATTAATTAACTATTGCATAATGTTGGCACCTCAAAATTAACAGCACAAACTGGAACACTTGCCGGTGGAGGCGGTGAGGAGGGTTCCACAAAAATTTCACACCTAGGATTTGTCCCAGAATTGCAGATAGTGTGAATCACAGTGTATTACAGGGAGCTCGAAAGCTGTCCTGATATCTGCATGACAATCATCAGCTTTTTGGCAGGAAGCAATAGGCTTACCTCACAAGCCTTACACTTATTTTCAGTGACAGCATTTTGTTGTATCTACTGTATCTTCAGTAATGTTTATTTTTGAGAAAATCTATGCTTTGTAATGTTTACCTAGAAAAGATTTAATAGCTAGTTTTATGTGAGCTACATCCAGGTAAATCACTGCTGGAAAATCAAGTCATTTTATAAATACACTGGCTATGGAGTACCATAAATGCACAAATCACAGTTGCAATTACATGCTAAATTATGCCCAAAGAAAAATCTCAAGGAGCACCATTATGACCTATTATATTTGTTTACTTAATCATAACATGTCAGCCTTAAAGGATGAAAAACGAAAGCTTTGAATTAAATGCCACTTCAGTTTTACATGTTATATAGCTTTACAACCTTATATCACAACAGAATTTTTGCTGTGCGTTCATTTACATTATTTAGAGACATGATTTTGCTATGCTTGCTTTGGTGACCAAAAATGCTGGTCACTAATGACAGTATCCTTTGAGTTTTATAGAAAATAAATGATGAACTTCACCCAACTATGGTAAGTGACCAAGCAATTTATTGACTTAGAGGGAAGTTTACATGAAATACCGATATAGTGAAATACAGATAATGATTGTTTAATGATAATACAATGTTGTGATACCACAGTATATATAAATAATGAAGTCAGAATCATCATACTTTGTACATACAGTATCCAGTTGGAAATGCAAATTGTACAGATATTATTCATGTGTCTGTGAGGATCTCCATGTGAGGACAGCTGCCTAGATCCTTTCTCAGTTATACATTGACATAGAGGGTGCATTCTTAAAAGGCACTCGCTTTTGTGGTTTCTTCACAGATTCAAGCTGTTGGATAGTTTCTTGCATTGCAGCTGATTCACAGCTCAAACGTCTTTCTCTTGCCGCAGAATACAAATCAGCTCCTGATATGTGAGTTTGTTTAGACTTAGTGGAAGAAAACATGATTGTTTTGCCGCATGAGGGAACCAGGGATTTATTCAGTTTCTTACACTAAATACACATCCATAAATGGGTTAAAAACTGAATTGCCATTTGACACATAAGAAAAAAAGCCCATTTTCTGAATGTTTGTTTATATAGCATATTGAAATATATATGCTAGATTATAATTTCTTTGAGGTGGCATGGTGGTGTAGTGGTTAAAACTGTTGTCCTCACACCCCTGGGACCTGAATTCAAGTCTCTGCTGGCATTTGGTGTTCTTCCCAGTGTCGTTGTGGGGTTTCCTGCAGGTATTCCTGTTACCAGCCCCCCCCTCAGCCACAATCCAAAAACATGCTGAGGCTAATTGGAGTTACCAAATTGTATTAAAACTGCATAGCAGCTTTAATACAGATAATGATTTTTTAAATAATATGATATTGGCCTGCTGTGTAGCACTGTGATACGGCAGTATATTTCAATAATGAAATCAGGATCATCATACCTTGTAGGGTTAGGATTAAGCTTTAATGAAAATAAATCTGAACATATATACTTAAAATATATTTTCCCCTGTGATCCTGCCCTGGCTAAGCAGTGAAATGATGGATGGAAATATACTGTTTTTCCTTTAATGGACAACCTGCAGCTTTTCAGTTCATGCTTCTCAGTATCCAGTTGGAAATGCAAATTGTACAGATATTATTTATGTGTCTGTGAGGATCTCCATGTGAGGACAGCTGCCTAGATCCTTTCTCAGTTATACATTGACATAGAGGGTGCATTCTTAAAAGGCACTCGCTTTTGTGGTTTCTTCACAGATTCAAGCTGTTGGATAGTTTCTTGCATTGCAGCTGATTCACAGCTCAAACGTCTTTCTCTTGCCGCAGAATGCAAATCAGCTCCTGATATGTGAGTTTGTTTAGACTTAGTGGAAGAAAACATGATTGTTTGGCCGCATGAGGGAACCCTGGGATTTGTTCAGGTTCTTACACTAAATAAACATCCATAAATGGGTTAAAAAGTGGATTGCCATAAGAAAAAATAAAGTGAACTACAATATACTTTCTGAAAGTTTATTTATATGGCATATGGTGGATTATTATTTCGCTGAGGTGGCATAATGGTGTAGTGGTTAGCACTGTTGCCTCACACCTCTGGGACCTGAATTCAAGTCTCTGCTGGTGTTTGCAAGTTCTTCCCAGTGTCGTTGTGGGGTTTCCTGCAGGTACTTGGGTTCCTCACAGTCCAAAAACATGCTGAGGTTAATTGGAGTTACCGTGTGTGTGAGTGTACCTTGCGATGGGTTGGTGCCCCATCCTGGGTTGTTTCTTGCTGTGTCCATTACCTCTGGGATCGGCTCCACACCCCCTGCGATTCTGAACACGACAAGTGGAAGTATGGTTATCACTTCTTTGTATATAGTTTCCATCTGAGATCAGATGAGAACTCAATTGCCATGAACATAAGCTTTATATATAGGTTATAAAATAAAATACTTTAAAATGTAAAACATAAATAAAATTATTATAGACAGATGTTTTCTACCCACTATAAAGTCCCAGAATGCCCTTATTCTTTTTCAGTGAGTATGTCAGTTGTGAAACATGTGTGTTAGAAATATTAAAAGGCTCCTGTTTTGGACCCAAGAAAACTGTCATTCAACCTGAAAGATATCAGTGTTTCTGATTTTTGTCCTGATGAGTCAAGGGTCATAAAAATGGTGAGAACAAATATACAAGAGCGTCAGAAAATATATAAAAAAGATTATCTTTGTTTTTTTCTGTTTTGGGGACACAAAGATGTTGAAGTGCCTATCTCTTTCGCCTTTTTTGTGCTCTCAGCTAGCTTTTTTTCCACAGTGGTCTCCTCTTCATAGTCATTGAGTTCTATTCTGTTTTGATTGACATTTCCTTGCAAAGTCAATTAAATTTCCCCAAGCTCCTACTGGTGCAGACCTGCTTCAAACCCAGACTGAACCTCCTGTGAACTAGTGATGAGCCATGCCAAGGCTGGGCCAATTATCACCATGGAATAAAGCTCAAAAGAAGGATTTTCCAGCTGAAGAGCCTCAACAGGCCAGTAAAGAGTGAGCATAAAACACAGATTGTTCCCCACTCTTTTTGGGCCTTGTCAACAAAACAGTCTTAGCGGCTCCTTTTTGATATGAAGCTTACAGTTTTATGTTGTGTGCAAGCATTTCATATAGCTCAAAATATTTTGCTTTAAACCCAAAATAGTATTACATTGGAGGCATTGCAATGCATATCTGAGTACAGACACTGACAACATGTATAGATACAAAACATTCTGCTTAAGGAACAACTTTAATAGACTGGCATCCTGTCCTGGGTGGCTCTCTCTTTTGTGCATGTGCTGCCTGGGATAGGTTTCATCTCCCCCAGCAACCCAATACAATATAAATGGGTGAAGGATGGATACATGGAAAAGAGGATTTAAAATACATGCCATGAATCTCAGTCTCCTTCAGAACAAGGGCTGTGCAATTCAATTTTGTTTTCAGCCTTGTGAATTAAACCAAATTTAAATACAACATTGGTGACATTGTGTACAAGAAAAATCAGTATTTTGAAGAGACAGCCCCAGTGCTGAATCTCTTCTATTGACTAATATTCAGGTCAGACCTAAGACTGAATGTACACCTCCTGGTCTGCTTTGCATGCTCAAAACAATCTTTGCAGGTATCTGAGGAAACATCCATCAAGCGGCAAAAATGCAAGTCAAGCAAAAGAAAATTCTAAATCACCAAAAGCGATAGTATTACTTTGTTAGGGATGAGCATTTGGTCCTGACCATAGGGATGAAAGTGGCAGCAAATGTGTGTTTTCCTTCTGATGCTTGGCAGATTAATTATAAAAATGCTGTCGCTCGAGTATACCTCCAATGAATTGTAGAAAGTGTAGAAGTGTAGAAAATGTGAGAAGTTATGAAACACCTAGGAAAAGATGTTCTCTGCATGGAAAGGAAGAAATAATGATTCCGTTTTTACCTCAGCAGGAGATTGCCCATGGCTTCATTTTTATTCCTTTTGTCATATTAACAATCTCTATTTTTTATTGGCTCACAAACACAGTCCACAGTCAAAAACGGAAAATTATGCAGTCTAACTCTCAAATGTATTGCTAATCAGCCTCAGCCTCTTAAAAATTCCCTTTCATCCTTCAAATCTTTATTCTTTTACTTACTGTGTTATTTGTGCTATTATATACTTTTATGACGTGAAAGAGCTTCAGTGTTTCTCAGTATCAGCAGTTTATCAACTGTTGTCTCTGACTAAACATCTGGAGACTAAGAAAGGTAAAATATCTGTAATGAACTGAATGAACTCTGTGGTGCCTACAGCTTGCATGAATTAGTAGGCATCTCACAGACAGGCAAACAGAACCCTCTAATACAATTATTTTTTTCTGTTCTTATATGTTTCCCTCATTGCTACACTTACCTGGGTCACTTGCCTGGGTCCCGGTGTTTACATTTAGAGAGATTTGCATATTTTCTAGTTCCATGTTCTGTGTTACAAAACATTAATTTTGAAGTATTAGTCAGTGTATCGTGATTGGTAAAAAAAACAGTTTACCCACCTTATCATTGCTCACCATTTAGGTATCCAAATATATTTGTAATATACGGCCCGAAAACCTCAATGATTTAAAACAATGGCTTAGTCTTGTGTGTGAGGAGACCCAGTTGGCAGAATGTGCAGGACACAGAGACAATGGAAGAAACAGATTCAAACAGAACTCATAAAAGATGCATTTGGATGGGTAACTGGTACTTGATCACATATAAATAAGTCAAATATCTCTGAATCTCTGTTAGGTCAGATGGTATAAATGTTTTTTTTAAAGACCTGGTTCTGATTCTTTGCTAAATTGTTTTTCCTGGCCAAAAAACAAAACAAGCAATAAAAACTGCATAATACAGTGGGCTAAGAAAAGTAAAAGAGGACATAAATTTGCTACTGCATTGGCACTGACAAGAGGGTATAAGGGACGGGTCAGTGCTTGGGTCACTTAGAACTCCTGCCAAGTTGCCTTTTTAAAGTCTGGTCATATTTCATTAACAAAATGAAAAGTAAGACAGGTGGGTCACTAAGGCGGAAGGAAGTGACACCCGGCCAGGCTGATCCGTGACCTTCACATGTATTTATCTCCAAGCTCCAAAGATACATTCCTGGCTGCAGCAGAGGTTTGGCCAGACTGTTTAGGCCCACTCTCTTCCCTTTCTTTATCTTTCTGCAGGTTCAAACGACCACCATGTGCATCTCCGTCAGCCTGAGTGGCTCTGTGGTGCTTGGCTGCCTCTTTGCTCCCAAAATCCACGTCATCCTGTTCCAGCCCCAGAAAAACGTGACCACACTCAGAGTCACCACCACACGCTTTAGTGCCAGTGGCACGGGCCACGGATCCGGCTATTCTCATGGTATCGAACCGTTACCATTCTGTCTCATTTATGTTCTTATGTCTTGCTGAATGACCAGTGAGCAGATGCACTAATTAAATGCATTGTTATGGAGATGACAACACCGCAAAGTACATATCAGAAAAGTAATTTAATCTGAAAGTTAGTGGAAAAATTAAACTAAAAAATCTATGCATAACCAACATAGACTGATTTGTTTACAACAATAGTTATTTACCTTGTGAATTTTTATTGGCATTCAGGCTTGCTCATTGGGATTAGATCAATTTGAATAATGTGTTTATATTTTTTTAAATATGGACAAATTCTAACACAGCCGTTACAGGAAGAGCATGCCCTCTCTTTAGCTATATGTTAAATGTAGTATTTAAAACCATCATCTTTTCAATGCACCTTCCAATGCTGTTCTTTTTCCATATCACAGCTTCAGCTTCCAACTATGTGCCAACTGTGTGTAATGGGCGAGAGGTGGTAGACTCCAAGACGTCCTCCTTGTGAAGAAAAACAGCTAAACGTCATTTGGAGGAGTCTACAAAGCACATGGGCCCCTAACAAGCTGATGGAAGTCTGGTCCTCACTTCAGAGGTTTCTTATGCCAGCAAAGTACATTTTTCTAGTGAATGCTTGAGAGCATATAACAGAGAGCAGTAAAACATTTCCATTTTGGTAGGAAGAGAACAGATAAGCTAAATCAGAAATTTATATAACAAAAATAACAATATACTGCACCGCAGTGTTTTTGTCCCATACTAAACATTTTAGGAGCACTGGTTCTGTGATTTCCCAATGAATTATATATGGAGCACTGATGAACTGAAAAGGGTGTAAGAAACCTTAATGAACATATGGGCAGATGATGCAAATATCTGTGTATTCTATAAATACTGTCTCCCAATTCTGTTTATTATCTTATTGCTAGTATTATAATGAAATCATGAGATGAGAGAAATACCATTCAGTATACCCCTCCATTTTTGCAAAAGTAACATTTTATTTGACATGCAGTAAATGATAGTAAATTTGTTCAATGTATAATAATATAAGAAAAATGTTTTTAACGTTAGATTTTCGTGAACCAGTTTGTGTTTTCTTGTAATTTATGTAAATAAAATGTGTTTTTTATTATTAAAAATGTGATGCTATAACCTACATTTGATCTCAGTCATTGTGTGGCATAATAAGTGAGAAGCAAGAAATATAATTTCAGGTGTGATGCATGTCTTCTTTTCTGCCCCTTGTCCTTGTTTACATGATAATAATAGATTTGGTGCACTCTTAGATCAAGCTTCTCATCTGAGAGCGGTGTATATAACAATTAATTAACTTTCCCACAGTGTACAACATTGCATGATAAATCCTCTATATGAAAGGTCAATGTTAGAATCAAAGCTTAATTATTTGTAAACAGAAATGATTGGCTTCACGAATTCTGCTAAGTAGCCTATAAAGAGAATACCTCCCACATAACAGATGCCAAAAACTGAATGGATCCGACTCTGGAACAGCACAGATTTTGGAAACAGTGATATTGCTGTAAGGGGTTAAAACCAGGAGTTAAAACCCAAAATAAAAACTGACCTCTTAGACACATAAGCAACTAAGAATAAGGAGGTCAGATAGGAGTCTCCCCTGAAATTATTTCTTGTTCTGGGGGACCCGTTTGGATCCTTTGAGCTATGGATGATTGTACCCATCATTATTTCAAATGCTGCTAGTGGCCGGGGATTGGAGCGATGATATCAAACCAATTTTCTATCTCATTCATTCAATACCATGTTCTAAAATAACAACACAAAACTGTCATACAGTGACACATTCTAAATGTGGACATATAATAATAAAATAAATCACAGTAAGCATAACGAAACAGTTTTCTTAATGACAGATACAAAAAGGCTCATTAAGAACATAAGAACATAAGAAATATACAAACGAGAGGAGGCCATTCGGCCCATCAAGCTCGCTTGGGGAGAACT
>JAODKM010000099.1:25171235-25185361 GCA_026780845.1 Petrocephalus sullivani | reverse complement strand
TTGCTTAAATCACCTTTCTTTCCCATTCTGACATTCAGTTTGGAGTTCAGGAGATTGTCTTGACCAGGACCACATCCCTAAATGCATTGAAGCAACTGCCATGGGATTGGTTGATTAGATAATTGCATTAATGAGCAATTGAACAGGTGTTCTTAATAATCCTTTAGGGAAGTGTATATCTAAAGAGCAATAAAACAATAACCTCTCAATTTGCATATATGAAGATGAACTGTTCAATAACATCAATAATAGTCCATTACCATATGTTTAAAATACACTTGTAGTGACCTGGGGACATGCTACAATAGATGTGAAACCATCTACCAGATGTGTTACCATGGAAACATCTGGATGGCAAGGGGTGTTGGGAGAATAGAATAGTAATTCTGACAAACATCCTTTTAAGCTCACTGGCTGACATGGGAGCAGGTAGAAGCTGGAAATTCATTTTAAATAAACAAATGTCTATCACCTAAATAATTCCCCACTTTCTTGCTCTTTCCTATTTTGTTTCTCTTTGAATGACCTCCTGTTTGCTTCCAACAGCTGGGTGTCTCATTTCTCCACCTATGATGCTTCACTGTGTGGTTTTGATAAACAGCAATTAGCCTCTTATCATTCAGATTTGAACATGCCCAGTGGGCACTAGTAATGAGGGGATGTAGTTGTTAGGGTTATAGGGTGAGTGTTACTAAGTATATAATATAGTCCATGCACATCTGTCCATGCAATATATGCATATAAATATAGGCAAATGTACCTGTCTATGCAATCTGCATATCAAACAGATAGTACAGCTGTGTAAGATCAGGGGGAGGGCTGAAGAATTGCCCAGCATCTCAGATGCTATGTAAATGAGACCTTTTGTATTTGATTATGCACTGTACTGCATTCTTACTCATCCTCACCCCCACAAGACAAATGCTGGCCACCATCTGCAACCGCAGGGAATCCATTAGCACGCTTGTCAAAGCTGGGTACTGCTGCCGACGGCCGACCTGCTGTTTATAGTTATGGGTCCTGGCCAAGGGCGAAGATTTGCTCTGGACATTGGTGGGGACCTATGACTACGTGGATTAAATTATTGGTGGGGACATTTCAATGGTCGGAGGATATTGGTGGGGACACGTCCCCTCCGTCCACCCTAAATCTACGCCCCTGGTCCTGGCCATGCCCACACTTTGGTTGACTGTTGCTTATTTTTCGTTCAGCTGTCCCAGGAACAGATGACCCTAATGTGGTTAGTTAATGGTAATCATAAACAAAGCAGCATATATGGGCAATTCCTGCTACCACATTTTCATACATCCACAGATAACCATTACCTCATTTTACTGGAAAGGGAGTAGATAATGCAGAGGATGAACACCATTTAAAATTGTTTTATTTTCATTCAGTAGAAGAATCAAAATTGCACTTAAATAATAAAGTGTCTTTCAGTAGATTTGCTTTCATATTCATATTTTGGTTTTTATCCATTCTGGAGATTTACATACACTGTGTGGTGAAAAGACACCACATTTCTTTTAAACAGATAATATGAAAAGTTGTCCTGAAGCTGGGCATTAATAGCAGTGGGGCAGAGATAAAGTAGCCAGCTTTACAATGGCACTGAAACGTGTTTCTTCCACAGCTTTTAAAAAAGCCCATCCTGCTGGTGTCCAAGGCTGTTACCAGCTATTAATAGCAGCTGGGGGATGAATTGTTAATGGGTCCAAAGGTTGTAGAAAAACAGTTTTGCTAAAAGCATGTTGTGAAATCCACTGCTGGGACACGTCAGAGGAATTACGCCAAAGGCAAACGGATATGTTTTATTTTTATTTTACATTACAAAGTCCACATTCGCACCCCCCCCCATCCTATGGGAGTCCCTCCCAAAGACATAACAACATTGACTAAAGTTCCTGAGACATTGTTTTTATTATTAAAGTGGATTGTTTACAACTGAGAATCTTTCATTATTTATAACATATAATATAGTTTATTGTTATAGGTTTCACTTGGGTAAGTAAAATATCAAAACACAGGAATTCAAAACTTACCGGTATATATTTGTGGCACAGTAATTGCGTAATTACTAGTTAACGTAAATTGAGCAGCAAAACATTAAACATGAACATACTGTTACATTATTTAATCAAAGCTGCTGGCAATTGGTGTGTCTACATATGCAGTGACACCACTAGTATTTTACTGACTCCTGAACCTTAGGTCATGCTTATTGAGCAAATAATATCTTGTTCATGGCTGTTGATCTGCTATTTGAACATCCTGCTAAAACAGAAAATGAAAATACATGAAAAGATGATAAAAGATCCAAATAACCATAAAAGGTCCCCAGTAAAGTAATGTGACTACAAAGCTTCAGTTTAGGTTTCAGTTGAAATCACTTTCTCCAAAATGTTTGGGAATGAAATACATACTGTATAGCCAGAAGAGGGGGCCATAGAACCACAAATAACTTTACCAGTGAATAAATAACAGTTTATTACTTTTTGCCTTTTTAATCTACAAATAAAACACCAAAAGCTTACACAAAATATTCTGGGACCTTAAGCAATTGCACTTTGAAATAACTGGATTACAATTTGATTTGAACCTTGCCATTAAAATTAATTTCCTATTGTTATCGAAATTATATTAATTGCTTCTGCAATATAAGTTGGTTCTTTTGTTTAGTGTGTTTCTGTTTCTCATTAAACTAGAAGACAGAGGCAAGAGCATATAGCTAAAGTTTTCACTCTTTGTATTAATAACTTCTTTAACTATAGTTCATTCAATTTGGGACAAAACCCACACACGGAAGCATATTTGCCACTTCCACTAAGGACACTGTCCCAATATACCTCTATGTGGTGCCAATGTGACATAGTGCATGATGGGTTTCTCATATGATAAGGGATGGAGGGGTCTTAGTTTCTCAGTACTACTTTGATTTTGGCTCTCACTGAATCCAGGCAGACCATGATAAAAGAGACCACTTCCAAGCCGACCACGAGTAACCTGGGAGATTCATAGGCCCTGGTGGGTGATGACCTTGTCTTCAGAAAAAGGGACACCAAACCCCTGTTCAATGATAAAGAAATCAGAGGAATAAATGCATATCTGAAAATAATTAGTGTGTTCATCCAGAGCCTACTAATCCAGGATCCCGATACGTCAGTCATAACAACAGAAAATTCTCTGGTAATTTTCTGAATTTGGTGAAGTGGGAAACTTTGAATACTCTTATTCATTTCTGTGGGTTATTCAATAAGTCAATTTTAATAGAACTTCAGTAAAAAAAAACAAAAAAATCCATACTACAGCAACATGAACATGATTAGGATACCAACAAGGTTGTGGCTATACTACCCCCTAGAGGAGATATTCACATTTAACAGGAAGTGCCTATCTGTATTCAAAGCAGAGCATTATCACCCTGACCAATGGTACCCTTTTCAGTTTACTCTGGGCATATATCAAGCGTTCGTTACAGATTTTTTTCTGTCACTATGGTCCCTTTTTGTGTTTCCAGAAAATGTATGCTTTGCGTTCTAGAAGACATAGTCAGATTTGTGTCTCAAAGCCAGAAGATTTCCTAAGATTACTGTCTGAGATAAATTGCAGACTTTACAGATACAAAATAAAGTGTTTTGGTAATAAAGGGTGGAGTTGCCTGTCTAAAGTATGAATGCAATTCTAAAATACTTCTCTATGGACTATAGTTGCTACTTTAAGCAAACACCTGCTGTCTTGTTAACTGGACCAAATCACTGTCAGGGTTTATTTCCAAAACTGTAGTCCATTCCAGGTTAGATATTGGTCCCTTAGGTCTCCTTTCCTTCTTGGCTTATGCCTGTTGCTTATTCTTTCATAATGGTATCTGGAATATGGGTTTTAGTCCATAATGACTGTTTCAAAATTTTTTTCGCAATAGAAAGAAAAACAAACCAGACCACTTTTATATGTCACTCATACAAGAGCTCTGTATATGAGTGCACATCAGCACGGAGATCCAATATGTGCCAGTTGTCATTCTGACCCCCAGGTGAACTCGGAGGATGTAATCAAAGAGCAATCATTGGAGGAGGTTTGGTTCACGGGCGATGCCTTGTTTGAGGTGTCCATGCTGTGGATGTACAGGATCGTCGCCTACCACTCTCATTATTGGGATTGTCTCTGGCTTTCTGCGTGGTTCTCACATTTGGTAGGTTTGTAAGGGATTTGGTCAGCAGTCTGTTCACTAGCGAAATGGACTATTTCCTCTCCTCTCATTTCTTTGGTTGTGAAATAGGAAATTAAATGTGGACATTATCAGGGTTAATTTATATATCTAGACCATTTATATGATGTGGTTAGTTATATATCTAAATAGATCTATATATATATACATTATATATCTAAACCTGACAATTAACTGGTGAGGTGAACCAGGTGTTTCTGAGCAGGGAAATCACTAAAACGTGCTGGACCACGGCCCTCCAGTAGCGGAATTGCCCACCCCTGATGTAGACCATTTTCTTGATAATTGTATTTTGTATCATTAAAATCATTATCCTGTTTTCTCTGCAAGCTGATTGCTCAGTACACAAAGGGTTGGGCCCATCTAGGCTACAACCTAGACACTGGCCACTCACCACTCATTATGATCATCTGAAAATGTTTGTAGACCACCACTGTTTACCAGTCAGGTGAGTGACCCACCACAAAAGACATTGAGAAAGCAACCGACTGCATGAGGGATGATCTCGACACTGTTTCCCGAAGGCCAGAGACTGATGGAGATGGAGATGACTGCCAGAAAAGGTACTTGCTCCTTGCTATTTTATGTTGGAGGAAATTAAGGTATGCTAAACAAACAGAAGTCTGTATGATTCTTTATTGAATAGACACTTCAAAAACAAAAACATCCAATCATGCATCACAGGTGGGCAACTCAAGTCACATGGTTTGAATCAAGTCTGACTCCAGTCTGAGTATTGGTGACTTGCTTTCCAATATATGAAAATACTCGAAATAACTTAGACTTGGATATTTTTCACTTGAGACTTGACATAGACTTGTTATGAATGACTTGTAAAGTCACTCATTCTATCACTGCAATTAATATTATTTTCTAATGTAGTTTTTCCCTTGTGCTCACTAGCTCCATAACTGTGTGTCTGACTGCTCTTATCAGAGCCTCAAAAATACTGTCACTGTACCCATAGACGACTGAGGCCACGATGCGCCCAAAAGAGGGGCAACACGTGATTTGTTGGTCAATGCAGTTCAGCACACTAGCATGAAGCAGCCATCAGTACCAAAAATGATAAACACTGGTTACTCACATTTTTACCCAGATGAAGTAAAAAAAAAAAAAGTGGCAAAAAAATATCTGAGACACTAATAAAGCAAACCGTTTTAGCGGATATCACAAAATCAGGTCAAGCTCATTAGAATGCCAATTCTATGTATCAGAAATTCTATTTTAGCTGTGATAATACAAACATTTTTGTTATTAATTTCAATAGGAGTTGGAATTTGAACAAGTTAAAGTGCCAGTTTCTAATATCAGGAATTCAACTGTAACTAATTAGAATTCAGTTGTAAAGGAATACAGTTCTACCTACAATAAGTACTATAAGTACTACCTGTAATAAAAACTGAATTAGGACTAGTTACATTTGAATCCTGATATCAGAAACTGGATTTTTAACTAGTTCAAATTTGTGTACCACACTGTGTGCAGAAAATAGTTCGTATTGTGCCTGTGTTCATTTTTTGTATTGCACTACTTGAATATGCACAAAACTACTACCTCTATCATATACCTTGCATATATTTATTTCTGTTGTGTATCTTGCATTCATTCTCTCTCTGATGTTTGCTATTTGTTGCTCCAACAAAAATTTCCACAAAGCTTGGTCATGTGGCAATAAAGATGCTTATTGTAAAAAGGCAAACAGACAGGGTACACCTAGGATACCAGGTCATCAGAGGGCACACACACACTGCAGGATATTTTGAGAAGCCAATCAAGAGTCAGAGGCAGGATGTTTAAATTAAGATTAGTAAATTACTATAATTTTAATTATTAAAATTGTAATAATATATAACCACATTTCTTAAAGACTGGCCAATGGTGGTCTGTTCCCATTGTCTAAGTTATAAAAATTCTATCTTAGAACATAAGAACATAAGAACATAAGAACTATACAAACGAGAGGAGGCCATTTGGCCCATCAAGCTCGCTTGGGAAGAACTTAACTAATAGCTCAGAGTTGTTAAAATCTTATCTAGCTCTGTTTTAAAGGAACCCAAGGATTCAGCTTGCATCTTCTTCAAAGTGGTTGCAGTATGCATTACCCACTGTCTTATACTCTACTCTAATCTCTATAAAATACTGCGATAAAAGCCCCCAGAGGTAGCTTACGGTAAGGACTGAAACTGGAGTCACAGTCATGTCAGACATGTCTCACCATGTGCTATTTCTGTCCTCCTACAGACCCCAAGGTCCCACCCTTTTTAACAGGATGCTGAGGATATTTCTCTAATTAGAGTAGTTTAGCCACCACCCACTGAGATGGCCCCGGTTCTCACCCTTCTCCTTCTTCAAAGAAGGCATTCCTTACAAGTGTACAAGGTGCTCATTTCTGGTATTTTTTGGAAGATTAGCATGAGATTATATCTGTATTGAGTTTCTAAATCCATTCTTTTCCAAAAGCAGTTGGCCGCTTATTGGCGCATTATGTTTATTGTACTATTTGTTTAACAGACTCTTACCAAGGAAAAGCAGACACTGGAAATCTAGCACCAGGTTCACACTGTGCTCGTGAGTTAGCTGAGTTATGGGTTTTTTGGACAAGCGATGCATCCCAGTGACGTGCTGCTAAAAATAAGGGAAACCAGAGATATTTCCGTGTGTATAATTAACATACGCTATATAGCAGCTGCTCACAAAGGCTTTGTGGCTAATGGTACAGCTTCAGTCAATGCATTACAAGGTAAATTGCTTGATGTCTATAAATCGTCTGTGTCGTTTTTAAAATGAAACTTTTAAAGTGGATAAAACTATCCTTTTCTATATCTGTAATAATGTTTATATGATTATAATGAGAAAGCCTTCACTAGAGGAATGAGCTGTATGGATTAAAAATTATTTCTCATTTTAAGGATTTTTACAGTTTAAATATTACCTAGTAGTGCAACTGGAAGTGGTCATCATTACCATTGTACAAGATTACCATGTTTAGAGGCATACATTTTGCAGTTACTCTGGCTTAAAAAAGGAGTTTTTTTTTTACTATTTTTATGTACATTTATTTGTACCAGTATTTTTTATCAATATCTGTACTTTAAAAAAATAAACAAAAGTCACCCCTCGATAAACACACAAATCTACATAATCTACAGACGTGTAAAATGAGGGCTTCATTGTTTAAAGATATAACAGCTTGATGTTTGTCCCATATTATATATAATTTTGGAATGGCCATTGTGGGTCACTGAGATTGGCCAATGACAGGACAAGTAGTGCATATTCACATGCGAAATGTAACATGGACCTGGTTGGCCCTTTAAGAAATGCTTCTGGCCTGTATGTGAGTTATGAGACGTGAATGCGGACTGGCTCGGAGGGAAGGTGCCAAGTGCCTTTGACAGAAGACTCTGGGCTGCTGGTGGCAGCAGCTGTCCTCTTGCATTCTGGACTGACATCACCCACAGAAGAGGTTCTAGTTTCCAAAGGGTGGTGCACACAATCACACCTCCCATTACTACCTTCTCTGATAGGGTTGCTTATTCCCTGCAATCCTCACACACACTGCCACCCCGCAGACACTCTACAGCCTAAACGGCAGCCTTTCCATGGCGGACCAGTACAACACCAATGAGGAGAAGATCCTGCGGGACAGTAACACCAAGGAGATTGACCTCATAAACAGAGACCCCAAGCAAATCAATGAAGATGTGGTCAAGGTATGTACACTTCCCAGCTTCGCATGGACCTTCCCCAGACTAAACTCTAGAGGGGATTTGTTGTAGCTTCGTCCACGACATAGCAGTCAGTCATATCTTTCAGTACAGTTCCCAAAATAGCTGCATGCCCACTACCAAAGCAGGAGATTCTCCAAGTTTATTTGTAGCAGTTAAACGGGGTGGGGTAGGGACATGGGAGAAGGATTAAACTGGTTTTCTATTCGTTTTTTGCATACGTTCAAGCGTTTGAAAGAAAAATCAGTACTATTAACTAACATGCATTGCGTTGATATACTTTATTTGTGTTTTCATCCCTGTAATCCAGCAATGGCAGCCATGCTGAAAGGCTGATATAAATGTAAGCCATAAACTTATATGAATGATATGTAAGTGTTTTGGTTTATAAAGGCAGCTAGTAAGTGACACCATGATCTGATGCCTTACAAACTAAACCTGTTATTACATTCATAGTTAAAGGTTTAAAATGTTGCTAACCTGTTGGCTTTATAATAAAAATCATTACTTTTATTACATTTACATTCATTACATTTATTTGTTTAAAAAAAGAATATATCACATCAGAAACAACCAGTAATTTTAAGTAAAACATTAATTTCAAGCAGTAATAAATTGAAACCTAAATTATATTTGTAAAAGAGCTGTTTAGGGTTAGAAAGTTTGTTGACGAGCAGTCTCACTGCGTGCTTTTTAATTAGTAACCCCTTTGTAATAACATAAAACACCAAACATTAATGTGCGTATATATGTGTGTGTATGCACACACACACACACACACACACATTTATATATTATTAATACAAATCTATTTATACATTTCTTGTAAAAGGCTCAGCTCCAGAGTTTACTATTTAGGACAAATTAGGACAATACGAATACGCAGTAATGGAACATTTGCACTGTACAGTTATGGCAGATCTGAGGATAGTCGTATGTCTCTCTGCGAGTGAGTTGGCAATATTGTTGCAGAAACTGCCCCTGGGTTGCAGGTGGACTTTGAGGACGTGATCGCCGAGCCAGACGGGACACACAGCCTGGACGGCGTCTGGAAGGCCAGCTACACAACATTTACCGTCTCCAAGTACTGGTGCTACCGCCTACTCTCGGCGATATTCGGCATCCCCATTTCCCTGCTGTGGGGCTTCCTCTTTGCCTGCATCTCTTTCTGCCACATCTGGGCCGTCATGCCCTGCATCAAGAGCTACCTGATTGAGACCCAGTGCCTCAGCCGTGTCTACTCGCTCTGCATCCACACCTTCTGTGACCCATTGTTTGAGGCTATAGGCAAGGTGTTCAGTAGTGTCAGGGTGGTAATGCGCAAGGAGGTATAAAAGCACAGCACCAAGGTGCAGGTTTGCCTCAGGTCAGGCTACTTAAGTTTCTGGTCCTTTAGTTGATTTGGTTTTAGCCGAGTCCCACCTAGAGCCCTGTCTTGATATGCTCCTGATCCCCACATAAACTGGGAGCTTCCACGGCAACCAAACGCTCAAAAAGAGAACCTTTCTGCCTTGCTGTTCTACTTTTACGCAAGTAAATAGCTGGGTTTAGTTTGTTGATGGATGGCAGAGTCTATTTTTATGGCTTCAAATCGAGGGAAGGCAGCTGGCAGTGTGTGGTTCTGCCTGGCAACATTTTAAACAAATAACTACTGGAATGTAAAAACCATAGATGCTGTTTAAAGGAGCTTTCTTATTAAAAAATGTAATTAAAAAATTGTATGCCTAATAAATACGTGTTAAGAGCTTTTTAACTACTGTATTATATATAACCGAATGAAAATGGAAAATTCTGCTAAATGGGATTTTTAGGGGATTGTTCTTTTGTCTTTAATAGTATAGTACAACATGTTATGTTTATAAAAAAGAATTAGGATTCTACCAATTTATTTCCTTTGATGTAGCATATCAATTTGTGAATGTTTCTTCAATATTTATGAGAAAAGGTATGCCTGTTGTAACTGCATATTTTGCAACAATGTAGTACTAGCATTTTCCGACCACTGGAGGGAGTAATTGTCAACTGAAATTTCGTACTGCTATCCTTGTACCTGTAGTATTATAACTAGGCTTTAAGCTATGACTTTAAAAATTCAATATAACAACAACCAATGAAAAGCCAAGCTAAATACAAAAGTCCATGTCTCAAAAAATTATAGAAAACAATACATTTATTTCACAAAATCATTTAAAATAAAAGATAAAGCACATTGAACAATATCTAACCAAAAAACCATGTGAATTTACACATTAATGTTTCTTTTTCCCATTGAAAAGGTTTGTAAACAATCACTGCACATACGTGTTCAAAATGTAATTTGCTTAACATTCTATAATACTATGAGCACTTTTGAAATATTATCGCTGCAGTGAAGAGAAATTACCCTGATATTTTATATCACTTTCTTTCTGTAATTTCCTATTCAATGGCTTTTCCAAAATGCTGCCAATTTTACATTATGCTTGTGCTACTGGATGTTTAAAATGTGCTGTTATATAATTTCTGCACCAAAAGGTAGAATAATCCATTAAAAATGTGAATGCAAATCATGTGCAAACTGCAGTTCTTGCACTGCTGGGCTGGTGTACCTGCAGGGTTTTTTTAGATGTCTTTGAACTACTAACAATAGATGTCAGAGTAAAATTAATTTAATTAGAGAAATGAGACGTATGAGGGTTGAAGAAAATGCTAAATTACATTAATGGAAAACTGTAACCTGTTAAAGAATTGATCTTTGTGTTTGCAAAAAGATGCTGGAGGAAGCATGTTTCAGTTTAAAATGTTATGTACACATTATTTTATATAACAGGATATTTGCTAGTGTGTTGTATGAAAAAAATAAAAATCATACAGATTTTTCCATGAAAAGTATTATTGTACTTATATATTCTTATATATAAGTAACATTTGTGCACTTAATACAAAAATACACAAATTCAGTTACCCCACATAAGCTACTCTCAGTGGCTAAATTATTAGGTACACCTGCTCCTTTGCAAACAGTGAATCATGTTGCTGCAACTCAATATATACAGCATACAGATAGCCAAGAGGTTTAGTTACTGTTACGCTAAACATTAGAACAGGTAAGACACATGATCTAAGTGATTTTAAATGTGCTATGATTGCTGGTGCCAGACATTTCAGAAAAAAAGTAATTTTTCCTGGGAATTTTACTGATTTCTATCTCCAATTCCATAACTCCGCAATTCTTGAGTGGGTCTGGAGGCAAGGCAGCATTCTCGCTGGTGCTACAGAGGGGTACCTAACAAAGAGGCCACTGAGTGCACATAAGATAAAGAAGCTACACTGTGTATTTTAACAATATTTTGCGTTTACAGAAATTTTTATTACATTTTTATGGGAGATGTAACAAGGTATTCAGTAATCAGTAACGTCTATAATAATGCAATCTTTAACATTTCCATGCTTAATATTACATGAGAGGAAAATACTGTAATAATTTCAGGTACAAATAAATTACTAAGAGCTAACCAAAATAACAAAAGACATATGAGGAAGCAGATGCCTGGTAACTTTATTGAGCTGTACAATAAAATGACACCAATGGCTGGTATTTGGAAACATGATGTCTCACCTGAACTCTTATGACCATAAAGATCAAACAAAAATACAAATATGTATTCTATAATTAAGTTAGTAGTTCTTTTCATTTTCTTCATTTTTTTTTGATAGAACATGGCCATTTGCAGTGGTCCGTTTTAGGCACAAGGAACATTTCTGAATACACTGTGAATAAAGCTCTTTAAGGTCTGGGCATAAAGACTATGGATATTGAGATGTCTCATTTGACAGTCATTAGTTTAAAGCTATTATCGTGATCTTGCAAGCATAAGAAATGTCTAGCTGCGGGTGCTGGAGAAAACAATCAACTAGACTACAAAGAACTGATGGCGTAGGTGATAAAGGTTCCAGCCTGGTATGGCTTTCGAGCCGATGGAGGGCATAACATGGGTAGGAAGCATATGTGTAAAGTTAAACGTAAAGGTAGATCATTTTCATGGTAAAGGAGTGCATGAAGGAGACTAGCAAGGGCGTTTACGTTATGGAAGTCTGTGTGATGCTTCTCTGGCTGGTGGTGCTCTTGATCACGAAGGTGGAGGTGTTGCTCCGGTGGCTGGACTCCCGCTCACAGTGGCACTGGGAGGACTTCAGGTAATGTGTGGAACAGCAGACGAAGTGCTGCACCAGGTCGTGGAACAGGTGGCCCGCAAAACACATGTAGATCCATGGGTTGCAGCAACTATTCAGGCTGGCCAGTAGCATGGCAATGATGAAGGCAATCTCTGAAAAGGAGGAGAATCAAACACACAAAGTGTATGTGGGTTGTTCTTAAGTGATATGATAAGATAAGACTTTATTGAGCCCACACCTGGGAAATTTACTTGCTACAACCTCAAAAGGCAATACAAAAAACAAACCAAAAGATACTATAACAAATAGAAATAAATAAGAAAACGATACTTATATATGCATGAGATGTGCATATGGATAGAAATAAATTGACAAAGGGACTTTCGGTCTCAGACAAGGATAGGGTACAAAAAAAAATACCAAATAAATGTAAGAACAATGTATCAGGACACAACTGGGGAATCAGATAAATGAGAGGAAATTGCCGATCTTGGAACCGACATCAAATTGTTGTCTGGGTAACTAGGGGTCAAAACAAAACGGAAGAAGCCAATTCATAATGACAGTCGAAAAAGGGGAGGATGGAACAAATCCATGTCTGTATCAACAAACCCTCTCACTTGACCCTCCAATAATATGCAATACACTCTATGAGCCATAAAAAATATTCTGATCGTTGTCAATCAACAAGGAAAGTGAAGCAGTGTACATCTAGCCATCCATCAAGATATCAGTAATTTTTTGGAGAACAAAAGAAATTCTTGTTAGTTTATTTCGTGTTTCTCCTAATATGCAGATGCATTCTAATGTTAAATTGTTTTTTTTGTTCTGAGCAATTGTGCACGGTCTGCCCATATAAATAGCTTTAAACATTGCCTTTGACTCCTAAGACTCCTGCACAGTACTGTATATATGTCAAATAAAAGAAATCAATATCAATAAAAAAGCATATATAAAGACATATTCTGAGAATCTTTTTGTAGTATATAGCAGCTTGCACTTTAGCTACTGTAGGGTAACGTAGTGAAGTTACTGCAGAGCTGTATATGCAGATGTAGGAATATTTGTAGGAATATTTGTCTTTAGCAGCCTGGTTTGAGTCCCTAAGTTGAAACAAAAGTTCCATTCAGTCATCCCAGTGAAATGTGACGAAACAGGCCATGGTGTTGAAATGGTCAGGAATTAAGTTATTCCGTGTAATTGTTTGCATCCTGCCATCTGTCTGTTGCTTAATTTTTAACATGCCATTAACACGTGTGAGAGGGTTAAGATGCCCAAGACACTGGGAAAATGAAACCACAAAGCTCACTTTCATGTTTCATGAGTTCTGAGAAAATTATGATTAAAATAAAGATAGCAGTGCAATTTTAGCTCCCCTTATGCAAGAATAAACTGGATAATCATAAATCAAAATTATTTGGACAGAAAGGTTATTTGAAATTCACTTGTGTTTTTACAATAAGAAAACAAGATCATAAATTGTATCTATTTTATGGAAGAAAAGATTGTACTAGCATACTGCATGATTATGGGGCTATAGGGTGCTGTCTCTCTTTACGATGTTGAAAATTCCAAGATGTTCCCATGACTTTCTCAAGAAATAAAAACAGTGACCAAAACCACCGAAAACTGGAAGCACTGATATCTGTCATATAAACTGGGACAATGTGTCTTCTTTCTTATAAAGTAAATGCTTATTTTCTTTTGAAACCACAGCCTCCCTTTTATAAGCTGCAGTATTTTTCGTGGGAATCCAAAGATATGTGAATCTGCGATTACATAAAATTTCCCTTTTTTGTTTAGGAGAGTACAACCCCAAATCAGAAAAAGTTGGGACAGTATGGAAAATGCAAATAAAAAAAGAGAGTAGTGATTTCTAAATTTACTTTGACAGCACATTATTTAATGTGTTCCTCATGAATTTTATTGTTTTTTACGAAATAAACACGCATTCCAATTTTGGTTCTTGCAACACATTTCAAAAAAAGTTGGGACAGTAAAGCATTTACCACTTT
>JAODKM010000099.1:25106599-25130472 GCA_026780845.1 Petrocephalus sullivani | reverse complement strand
AAAAAACTAGAACAATTTATATTTATAACACATACTGCTACACGGACTATGTGTTTGGCGGGATCTGGAGGGGCGGCAGAGGCGCGAGGGCGGGGGGGGGGGGGGGGGGGGGGGGGGCGGGGGTCATTGGAGTTAAAGTGCAAATACAGGGGGGCATAAGAAGCAGACAGGCAAGCACAAGTTCAACATACTGCCCTAGACTGGTATCTTTTTGGCTTTCCATTTGGTACAGGAATCATGAGCACAGTGTTGAGGGGTTGTGTGGTTCGGTGGGCCCAGGCTGATCACTGCTTTGGGCAGGTCACCATGGGCCTTACAGCACAGTCGCCTGCAGTGCATCTTCCCAAATGTGAGCTAGCTGGGGCCATCAGGAGAAGCCCGTTTTGCAGGATTAGAATTTGGATGACTTTTGACAGTCAATCTAAAACAAACTGCTGAAATTTTGATTACGTGGCTGCTGTCCATGGTGCGTGTTGGCAGCCACCCATATTTTGCCTGGAACAGTTTCCGGGGTCTGGAGGTTACATCATCACATAATAAAGGAGGACTTCATGATGCACTTGAACAGCTCATCAGTGACTGCACTGACGGCACTGTGCCCATCACCCCTGCCTCTGGCACTCGCCTCCCCCCCCCATGCACTGGTGAGACACGCATACAGTAACGTCTGGCTGCAGATCCTCCCCTTCATTGGCTCTTTGTCGGACATGGCCCATGTAGGACTTGCCCCAGCGATGAAAGCCACTAAGGAAAGGGCACTTTTAAACTGGAAATTTAGGACCTTAGTCAGAAATGCAGGTTTATGCCACAGTGACAGAACTTTCCTCTGGTCCCACCGCATGCAGGACTGACAGACAGCATGGACTTCACTAACCCATATTTCATACATTACAAACCCAAGGGCACTCCACCTTGCAGCTCATGACAGGCTGAAGGGGAGGGATGGCAGAGGAGCCCCAGCACCTGATATAGTGAGTCCCACCTGTGCAGAAAAGGACGACAGCAAGCTGCCAATGACAGCTACAGAGTGAACCGCAGCCTGGACAGTTGGTGAAGGGCAGTCAGCAAGGCACGACAATTCATCCACTGGATGCAACTGAGGGTAATCCAGAAGAAAGAGGAGGGAGAAAAGTGTAAAGGAGATAGCTGGGCCACCCATGAGCAAGGGCATCCTGACCCAGGGAGCCCAGCTCGTCCATCTCTGCAAACCAATCAAGCACAGAGCCATCCGTTTGGTGGCAAACAGGTCCACCTCTGCACTGCCATGTCTCCCACACTGTCTGGGCCACCTTCCTGTCCCCACATGATCAGTCCCTTGAGAGAGTGCGCATTCCTCTGCTCAGAAAAGGAGCTGCCGTGTCAGAGGCAGGCACCGCTTGGACCTTGTGCTTCCCTGGCAATTAATAAAGAACACCACAGAGGTGTTATTGGGCCAAAGAAGCACATGCCCCCATCAGAACAGCCTCAGAGTGTTACAGCTGCAGCGTGGCGCCAGCAAAAATTAGGTGACGATCCAGTTGTGGCTAAGAGACAACAAACGGTGTTTATTGGGGAAAACGGAAAACAAGGACAAAGCCACAAAATATCAGGACCACAAGGGGTCACAAAATAGGAGAACAAAGGAGCAATCAACTTGGACAAAACTAGGAACTAAAACACAGCAAGCAAAGACTGGGGAACCAGGTATCAAGCAGCAAACCTAGAACCTAGACAGGAGCACCAACGTAGCACATACAATGACTGACTGAATAGCAGGACACAGGCAGGCACTAAAATACCCTGAACACAACGACTAACAAGGGGCAGGTGTGGCTAACAGAACTAGAGGCAACAAGGAGCAGGTGAGGACAATCCAATTATAGAAATCACAGGAGGAGTAGGACAACAAGCAACAGGTGGAACAAATTAATTAGCCCAGAATTAAGGAAACTGGAAGACCTGAAGCTGAAAACATGCAAGGAGAACACGACACTAAGAAGATAAAAGCAACAGAGTATAACCAGGAGCTCAAGGAGGACAAACCTAGAACAGGGAACTCAAAAGGTAATACAGAACACTGGGAACTCGGTAAATACAAAATAACAGATAAGGCTGGTTTCTGGCCAGCCTCAAACCCATGGTCCAAATGATAACTAAGCTGAAAACTCAGCCCACTGAGCTATGTGGCCATCTAGGGAGGAAGGGAGCAAATTGGAGGCAGCTGGGGGTGATTGACATGAGGGCAGGAATGAGAGGTAAGACAAATGACCCCCAGGCATGGTTCACTGGGGCCGTGCTAGGGAGGAAACCGGAGGGTATGATAGCCCAAGCCTGACATTAAGTCTGCCCTCCCGCAGAAAGATTGGGTGCGTTCGACTTTATGCAGCTGCTTACAACGCTGGCTTGAAGCGATGCATTCTGGTCTTGATGCAATGCAATGGTTTTTCTTGTCCGACTTCAGCCGGCGCTGCAAAATGTCACCCCGCGTCACCATGTCACATGGTACAAAACTCTCACAAGAGGAGACGATGACTTAAGACAGATCGTGCAGTGCCTCTTGCCGGGCTGCACAATTTGGGAACTGCCTCTGTGACGACACAACTCTGCATTTATTGGCTGGAGATTTGTGACACACTTGACGTGTGTCATGTTCCGATGCGTTATCTGCTATTTCTCCCGAAAAGAATCGCAAAGCAGTGAGAACTGGTTTTCAGTTAATTTACCTGGTAAAATAAAGTTAAATAAAAGAAATAAGTAATTCAATAAAATATAATAAATCAAAGAAAGCCAACTTTAATAGTACATGTTAGTTGTTGTTGTTGTTGTTGTTGTTGGTTCTTAATTTATTTGTAGTTACTGTAATGTTGCACTGCTTTGTCTAATTGCATAGTCTGTGAAGAAGGCATTTAAGTAAGAATTGCATTGTTCTCTGTACTTTGTACATATGACAGCAAAAACACGGCAATGCAGCGAGCTCAGCCATTGCAGTCAGATCTCGCGCGCTAGGTTAAGTTGTGCGACTTGCCACCAGTCAGTTTATTCTCCACCCCTGCAGCCGTGTGCAGATCTCATGCTACGTCATGTCAGCTGCAGGCAGCCGTAAGCCCGTGTCGAACACAGCCATTAACATTGCTTATGGGTTACTGGGAATGGATCTGTTCTGTTAACTGGACTATGCATGGCTACCTTCTCTGGGAAGATAACCTCTGAATTATAGCCCAGGGTTAAGAACACTGGAAGCTATATATGCAAATATGAACGTTGTTTATTTTGGCTGTCACAAATCACATGGCTTGCGTGGAAAAGCTCATTAAAGCCAAAGTAAACTGGATTCTGGGAAATAATCTAAATCTTTTCTCAAAATCCATTTCATATGAAAAAAATCTTAGACAATAAGAGGATGTCCTCCCTGCAGGTGACTGTCTGGTGAACTGTGACTTGTCATAAATTTCATGTATCATTTTGGTTATATGTAGCTGGAACCAGTTTAGCAAGATGGGCACTTTTATTGCTGAATTAATAAGGGCTGATATGCGAAACACAGCATTAATGACATTGATAAACATTTATAATGCAATATTGTGCCCTGAACAAGACAAAAGTAAACATCTTCATTTCCTGCAAACTGTTTCACCAAAACCATGACCTAGTTACTGGGCAAAAAAAGTATCCATATACTGTAGGCCACAGGACACCATGAAGGTAGCCTGCACTATGTCTAGGGTTGGACTTTAGGGTCCTGCTGTGTGTTTCCTCCTGCAGTGCAAGGCATTTAGTTAGCAGAAAACATGGTGCCTGTATATTGTGTATTTGCTGCAGATTCCTCTTCATTTTACCTTAATTTTACCTCTTTTGACTCCCTGCCAATTGTTCTATTTCCTCTTTGCCCCTGAGGACAATCTGGAACTGGCACTGCATGCAGATAGGCTAATTGGCACCTCTAAAAAGCCTCTAGTGCATGTGTATTTACACTACATTTATTTATACCACAGCACTGCTGGATTCCCATATGATTGGTCAGAATGGTGTGGATTCATTTTCAATAGCTGTATGTAGTACCAGCCAGACGATTCACTATAGCAAATCAATGCATTACTATGATCTTCATTTCTAACTAATGTTACTTAAAATTCCAGACAAAGAACACAGTAAGGCAAAATGAACAGAAATATTAAACCGTTGTTAGATGAAAGAAGTTCTACAAATTAATGTTTTCAGCTTGAAAACATGAAAACCGTGTCCTTTGGTACAAATGTGTGAGCCCTAAATGCAGGAGCTGTGGTTTAATGCACTCCAATACACATTTAAACGCACCCCACGGAGACTGCCTGTCGGTGGCTCTTTTTCTCCATAGCCGTCCATTTAAAAATGTATAATGCATGGCTTGTTGTGCATTAACCTTTGCTTAGCAGATACTTTTGTCCAAAGCGACATAAGTGAGGATCAGAAAACAGTGTCAGACACTCACCTGGCCCAATTGTGATATCATTCTGCCAGGCACTGGGAACTGGATTTCCAGTCACAGACATCTAACCTCATCTTTATGGATACATGACTAATTGCTGACTTAATAAAACTGGAATGCTTAATCAAATATTACTCAGTTGAATGATCCTGACTCATGTTACCCTACAGTCAATTAATTCACTTCCTTCCTAGAATTCCTTTTCCTGGGTGATCTATACATCCACAAATTCAGTGGCAGATATACTGAAGGAATGTAGTGAAATGTCTTGATTACATAGCTTTTAGAGTACCCTTGTGGTCTGAATATGCATTATGGTTACTAATCTATTTCACTAACTGTCTCACTAAGTATAATGTCTAGTGTTGAATGCTGAAGTTTTCTTATTAGGACAGACTTTCTGAATTGAATTCTACAAATTCTAAGAAATGGCCTGAGAATACAGCTTGCACCTGCTTGTATATTCAACATACTTATGAGAGAATCATCTTCACAGAGTGAAAAAGGGAACGTTCTTGACAAAGTGAAAACAGATTTACTGACCTAAATTCCTGATAAACTGGAGATGGGGTGTTGTATTTGGCTGAAAGTAACGGGAAAGAAGCACATGCAATTAGCTGAAGTAGAAGGCGGTTTATTAGTAAGGAAGGCAGAAACACGCAATGACAAAAGGTATGTTGTTAAACTATATAGTCTGCAGGTACAGGATAATTGAAAGTTACTACTTAAAATTTAGACTGGGGTGTGCATTGTATTTTTGCTACTGAGGAAGGTAAACACTCTACATGGAGTAGAAAATGAATCGGTTTATCAGTTTTTTTTTTTTTTTTCTTTTTATCAAGAAAAGAAACATTGTTATACTACCTGATGAAAAGCGTATGCATATCGGTACCAGGCCTACCAGTCTTGATTTTTTTCTACACACTGGACATTTTAACAATATCCACCGCTGAAAGAATACGGCTGTTATTGTGTTTTTGCTTATTGTGTTTATATTTGACCCGGAATCTTTTTTTTACCTTGATGCTGGATAGAAGAGTACCTCCTGGTTGAAGAACTATGAAATTGCATTTTTATATTATATTTGCACTTCTGTCTGTAGGTGGAACCATATTTTGAACTGAATTTATTTGAAAATCCTCCAGCTTTTTGCTAACGATTATGATTTTTTAAATGGAAGCTTAATTTATTTATGCAGATGTTTTGTTACTTATTGAGTTAAAATAGACAATATATTATCAATATATCAAAAATGTCGCTTTGGCCTGTAAACAAAATACAAATTTTTTTCTTTCTTAGAAGAATCTCGTATTTTACTGATTTTTGTATCTCATTAGTTTGACACACTAGTTTGATGGTTATATGTCCATCATGTCTTATTAACCATTAATTAAGAACATAAGAGTTTAATTCAAACTTACAGTTTTGTTTTTTGAGATGGTCATCAATTATAATTAAAAACTGACAAGAGATGCCTTTGGCATTGTAGCGAGTTAGGCAAGGACAGAGCAGCAGGGCAAATTCCCCGAGGGCCAGTATTTATTTGGGGAAAGTGTGGAACAGGTATAGAGAGCAGCTGACATGGAGGTTGTGGTTGGCAGATTTAAGAGGGGATAGTTCATTCCCCCAGCAGCTGGGCATGGTTCCTAGGCCACTGGGCATACAGTCAGGAATCTCCTTGGGCCGCTCATCCTTTAGGCTGTCTAGTGAAGGTAGAAGAGCAGCAGCAGGCTCCACAAAGATCTCTCACTCATTTCCTGCCCTCTCTCTTAGGTGATTAGTGGCCACCGGTGGGGTCTTGTTTGCTGCTCAGTGGTCAGAATGTGGTTGCTGTCCAGGAGTGTGGTGCTGAATGTCACTGGCCCGAGCTCAGTGGGACTCAGCATCATGGTATCTAATAGAATCACAGCAAATAGAATCAGTGAAAGAATACTTTGCTCTTCAGCTTTATCATGGTACTGCAAGCTGATAAAAGGAACGTATATGGAACTGCCAAAATCTGTTTTTAATGCATTTTTCCTAAATCCAGTTTAGTTCAGACATATCTATAAACTGCTTTCAATTTACTGTGCGGAAAGTCATTTACCCTAAGTAGAGAAACAATAGGATGTACATCAGCCAGTGTGCTCAAAACCAGCAGGGTCCTGAATAAGAAGCTGCTTCATGTCTCAAGTTCAAAATGAATGAAGGTCCATCCAAGTAAGTGTGAGAGGTGTGTCTGGGGTGTCAGCAGCAGTTGTGATCTCACATCTCACAGAATTTGAAACGGCAGCCAACACCCTGCCAGAGAGAGACCCTTGACCCCTTATCTTCTGTCTCTGAGCTAAATTTAGTGCTTTCACAAAAGATTACACCTCAGTAGTCAGCTTCACAGGCACCAGATAATAGTGTGGGTCCTTCAAAAGGCCAGAAAGCAGGCAGTTTTCCAATGAGAAGGAAGTTATTTAGCTGCAAAACAAATAATCTACCCCTCCCTCAGGGTGTAGGGAAAAAGTCATCACCAAGACCCAGTAGGCAGGCTTTAATTCTCACGTGCCGGTACTTCTTAAAGGCATGGCTTCCAGAAGATGATGGATAATGTTTAATTCTAACTGTATCTATAGCTATGATTTTGGATGCTTAAAACTAATCACTCCTTTTTTTTTTAAATAAAGACTTGGCTGCTAGTATGCCAGTATCTTGAAAAATGACTGTATGCTCGTTGGTCAGTGTATGAGAGTTAGATGAATTTCCATGCTTTTTAGCACTGCCTTACTCACGGTTAGGTGCCATCAAGTCTGTCTCACCTCCTGGCAGCCACAGAGATGCCATTACCCTGTACTCTGTTTGAGAAGGCATGTTCACTATGGTGATGGTATTCTAACATATTCTGTCTTATGGTCATAAGAGACTTATGGTCGTTATAGATTTATCAAACTTGGCACTAATAAGTTTAACATTATGCATTATTATTCATTTGTCCCTAGATAGAAGGTTTGTAAGGCAATTAACACACTGTATAAAGGGCAGCACAAAACTCAAACAGTGTGATGGACAGCCTCTCTTTAACTTTTATGGAAAACCATATTGACTTTGATCTAAAATGATAATGTCTTCCTGTCACCATACGTTCATCCTCTTGTTTTTATTACATATTCACATTACATGTTAAAGGCGTATGGATTGGAATGAGATGAAGATGGTGATGGTGATGAGGATGATGACAATAGTTCATTATTATAGTGCCATGATCTTCTCATTCAAAAATATTGATATTAAAAGATTTCAATCAAATATCAAAAAGCTTCTTACAGCAACATGGCTGCATCATTTTTAGCCTCAGTCATATACTTTTACTTTTTTTTCCTTTCTTGGCTTTATGATTCCTGGAAAATAAAAATCTGACCACAGGTCATGCAGCGTGCTTTGCCTGCATTCCACGGGTAGGCCACATTCATTGACAGACTGGCAGCATGGACCTAAATCTCCTGCCAGACATTTCTGTGCAAGTTTACTAAAATGGGCCAGGAGGATATTAAATCCTTAAGCTGTTGATGGAAAGTCAAAATAACTGTGAATCATTGCTGCTGGAGCTTGTTCATGAGAATTCTGGTCACTGACCTATGGCTGAGTGAAGTTAGAAATCTTCTAAAATTCTTTGGAAAGAGAAAACAAACAATGGTGATAACACACTCCCACAAATAAGGATATCCCAGCTGTTGTGTAACACCAAAAAAGTGGAGAAGGACTAAAATAACAGAGAGCAGAACTGTATGTTGTATGCTGACTAACGCAGCACCTCTGCAACACCAACCACTGACTCCCAATATTTTCACAACTCATTTGGTAACTGCATCTGAAGCAGCTAGTTAGTTACTCTGGAATTTAGATGTGAAATCCTATTTGACAATTCAAGTCCATTTCGTAACGTACACAACACTGCTTCCTCTCAATCCTTTCATATATTTGCGTTTCTTAATTGGGGACAAAGCAGTAGTAGCAAAAAACATTCTTTTTACACACTTCTTTGTTTACATTTAAAATTTTGTCGCCTTCATAGGATCCGTTCATTAAGCAGTTGAAAAACAGTTGGTTTTCTGAATTACTCAAAGCAAAGTTTGAATCACGTGGATAAAGGCGTACTACACAAAACTATTCATAAAGCCATCCATGCATCTGCTTTCCATACCTGGTTGTCCTATTCAGGGTCACTCTGGAGCCTATTCCAGCAGCTACAGGCAAAAGACAGGGAATAACCCAGGATGGGGTGTTAACCCAATCACTAGGCACTCGCACCATTCCCAAATGGGAATGACATGGGGAGAACATGCAAGTTCCACACACATAGAGCCAAGGCAGAGATTTGAACCCCAGTTTCAGAGGTTTAACAACTTAAGACCTCATTTAAATGAGTGGCAAATGTGGATTTATAAATACGTACATTTTCAAAAAACACAATTCATATTAGATGGAAAAAATTACAATTGTCAGTGCTCAGGAATTTACAAACCACCAATCCTTAACAAGCCATCACATGATATGCATAACCTGGCCCTTACTGCAGACTTTCCAACCATTTAAGGAACTAAGGTTGCATGCACCTGATATGCATAACCTGGACCTTACTGCAGAACTTCCAACCATTTAAGGAACTAAGGTCACATGCACCTGCGAACTGGAAACCAGTGGCTACAAAATAAAATTAATTCTAATTTGTGAATATCTATAATCGTCACTGAATAAAATTTTATATAATTAATTGCATGTAACAATAACGAGAGTTTACAAATAATATGATTATGATATGATCAAAAGGAATATGTTCAAAAGAAATTCCAGACCAGAACAATTCTATATAGCTTGTAAGCTGATGTTTTTATTTATTTATTTTACTTTTTATTATTTTTCTGCAGAGAGAAATTTCTCAATTTCTGGGAGAAAATAACATCCTGACTTCTCTAGATGAGATTACAGGGTGGCTGTTTATGAGATGATTACAGAACACCAGTCTACTAATGAAAAGCACAGAGAGACAATGAAAAGATAATTGCGGCGACTGGGGCTGTGTCATAAACACGTTATGTCATTGTTAACATCACCTTAGGGGGTGGGGGGAGTACAGAAGTGACACTAGAGAAGAGGGTCTGAAAACTGCCCTGGGATCTTTTCCAGTGGTGTGGAACAAAAAAATTATGCTAAATTAATTTTAGCGACATCTCACCTAGGAGACTAAAGCTTTGAGGAATGGCAATGCTGCCCAACAGAAAACGTATAACAACATTACAGACCCACTCATACGGATTACAACTGTAAACAGATGTTTGATAATGAATTATTTTTACACCACAGAAAGTCTAAGCCACACAAATGTACCATGATGGCATAAATTCTATAATCTGTATTTAACTTGCAAATTATGTGAATGCATAAAACTTACATGTTTTTGAGAAAACCAGCAACGCTGCAACAATAATCTTATCAGTCTGGTTCGAACTACAGAAATTGAGCGTAGAGCCCCACCAAAGGAAAAAACCATGAGAAACTTTTCCTAGTTTCCTTAACTGTCTGATTGCATAATACATTGTGGAATATGAGTTTGGGAACAGTCTGGATCTAAGATTCAGCATGAATATCTTATGTCCCCACAGAAAAGGCTTTGTCGATGGAATCAATACTTTTTCTAACTAAAGTTCAAGTAGTAATTAATAGCCAGGTCCTCTTCAACAGAGCATACTTTCACACTAATTAGTTGGCTCTCTATATAGTGATCTAATTTAAAACATTTGGGATGGACTGGAACATCTTTTACTAAAGTGTTTTTGAAAGTAAGTCTTCAAATGTGGGTTTCTTTTTGTGGAAAAATCATTTTAATTAGTTAGAAAGGATCAATATGTCAGGGCCGCCATCGGGGGGGGACAGAAGGTACTCCTGTATGGAGCACGGTAAAAATATTACTTGCCTGGGGCCCAGACATCCATTAATGTTATGTTGGAGTGGTGGAGCCCCGCCTCGGCAGCCAGGACATTTAGTTCACTGATATACTTCACTAAATGCGAGACATATGCAATGGAAGCAGTATACCAGCTATACCTACCATCGTACTGGTACTTAACTCTGCCACATATCACTTTACTACCCCATGTTGAATGTTGCATTGTACTGTATATTGTTAGATATCTCATAGTATTTAGTATTTTGTAATTAGGATGCAGGATAATGAAAAAAAGATTGATTTCTGCAATTAGTATTGCAGTATTTATAAAGAAAGTTAGTTCAGGTGCATACAGAACTATTGCAAAAGTGGCATATACAGTATCTGGCATATAGGTCAGTATTGAGTAAAGGGTATTTACTCCCATGATCTTTATTTTTATAGCAATTGATAAAATCTTTGGGTAAACTCATGATGTGAGTGCATGGTTCATATATATTTTTTCACAGGGGAAAACTGTGCATGTTATTTTGTCCAGGGGAAAGTTTTAGGATTTAAATATTGAAATATGTTCTTACATGTTAAGATATAATGTCCCTGAGCTCTGTATAATGTGATGCTTTTGAATTTAGTATGTAATAAAGAATCTATATTTTTGTGGGTTTTTTCCTCATGAAAGGAAAAGTTGCGTACTCTACGTGATACTCCTTTTTATCATGGGTTTTTATCTATAATTTTTAGGTGGAAAGTATGATTATACTAGTTTTAATTAGTAAAATAGTGAAATCTAGTATAATTATCGAAATTATGAAGTATGTATATGAGCTTGGAGCAAAGCACCTGTGGTCAATGTAGTGAAAATACAGACTTACAGGCCCACAAGAGTCAATATAAATCTGCATGAGATTAGACATGCAAACATAAATATCATAAATATCAATTTACAATGTTAAATTTGTATTCTTGTTATGCTGCAGATATTGACAAGTGGTGGAGATGGTCATGTTGCTACATGGCATTTAATTTTGTCAGGTTAGTTTAAGATTTGTTTACAATGGGTTAAGTTAGTTTAGATTAGGTTAGTTAGGGCCCTGCTGAAAGAGCCTACCTTGACATGGTGGCAAGCTTACAAATCTTTTGTCTAAAGTCTTTCACTTGACAGAAGTATGGGGGGGGCAGAAAATTTCCCTGGTATGGGGCCCAGATATTTATGATGGCAGCCTGCAATATAATATAGCATAATAAAGTCCTGTATAAATGCAGTATAAGTCCTGGTGCATAGGGGTAGAGTTGGTAGTGCCTCCTCTGTTTTTGAAATAAAATTATGAAACGAGTAACTTTGAAATAGCTCATTACTAAACTTTTAATAAATAAATATTATTATAAGATAATTTATTATCTTTTCTCTTCTTTGGAAAAACACCATTACGATTTTTTTTTAATGTATTTTAACATTGTAAACAGTGACACCTAGAGGCCAGAAGGAGAGGACAGCTACCTGGAGGCAGTGGTGGCAGCATGAGGGGGTAGCAGGAGAAGGGAATCAGCTAGTGGCAGATAGAGGAATGAATTGGCTGTTTTACAGAATACCCTGAAAACTTGCCGTCACTGCCTGATAGCCTTCAAGGATTGCCAAGAATGCTCACTTAGTTAGAATGTATCACTCCTCTAGTATTTTTTTTTATTCAGTTATTTTGGAAAAAGAGTAAATACAAGTGTATCCAGTCATATTTATACAATTTAAGCACTCAGTATTGAAATTAGTCCCAAAATACCCAATTTTTATCAAGATCTTTTGATTTGAATAATTTTCATAGTCTCCTTTTATGTTTTCCATCAATGAGCTGTTTTCAACCACTGGCCTGCTGAGTGTCATTGAATCGTGGACTACTACACACACAGTGTTGAGCTTGAAAAGTCCAGCAGCATTATAGTTCTGTTCATCCATCCATTTTCCATACCTGCTTATCCTATGCAGGACTGCAGAGGTCTGAAGCCCAGAAGCAATGGGCACAAGGCAGGAAACAAGGAGGACGGAGGACCACACCATTCACACTGCTATACAACTGGACAACTCCAATTCACCTTAACGTGTTTTGGGACTGTTGCGGAAAATGCTGGCGGTTTAGTTTAGGCTTATTGAACTGCTTAAAGACCGATAATATCAATTAGGGAGCATAGCGAAATGACTGACGAGCAACAGGTGTTTGGAGAAGGTACATGTGGTCAGGATGCCAAGTGTCATTCCCAGGCATGCCTGTGATCTCACACATCTCAGTCCAAAGAAAAAGAACGGCAGGAAAAAACAGCTGTGCTCTCAGTTTCATGAGCTTGTCAAGAGTTATATTACCTGCCTATAAAAAAAAACGGCAGTACAAATAGATACGATGTTTCCTGAGGAAGTAAGCTGAAACATTTCCACCCTAGGGGCCTACATCCGTTCCTCAAATAAAAATATTTAACATACAGTAAATGTGCAAAATGAGACAGGAGAGAGGAAATTGCTTTAACCAGGGACATCAGCAAATAAAAACGGATGCTGGACTGTTGAGAGAAAATCACAAGCCAGGTTAACAATTTACAATCATTCCTGTGAGGGAGGATGAAGTCTTGGGAACTGCAGTGTTGATAACAGTTTAGAGGAATATGGTGTGGAAACATGCCTGTGCCTATCCTTCTGCTGCTCTGCTCCTAATACGGGTACCAGTGATTCTGCGATGCAGAGACCTGTGTGCTAAGTGGGAATCACTGAAGGGCAGGTACTGGTATTTGTGCTCCACCACCTGCAGCCAGAGCTTTGCATCTACTAACTTGCTAGTGGGGAGTCAGAGGTGGAGGAGAGCCGAGAAATATGCCATCACCCTGAGAGCAGGTGACTATATATTTTTTTATTGGAAACATGTCTGTGTTCAAATTGAACAATATGTCTGATAGCTGTTGGTCTGTTTATTCTATAAGAAAAATTTCCCTCCTCAAATAATCAAGGAATCAGAGGTAGAGGGGGTCAGCATTTTCAGGCAATCCACAGCAGTCAGGGAAGATTAATGTGTGTCTCTGTGCACACGCAGAGTAGGGCAGGATGACTCATAGGCCTAACTCTAATGTGCCATGCATCACCTATACATAAACCCAAGCTAATACACCAACATATAAAACACACGCTTTCTTTCAGCTGTTTGATGAAATTTTACGTAGTTCCTTGTCTGAATATGTGAATATTGCTTGCAGTGCATATATAACTTTCAGGAATCAACCTAGAACGCTGTGGTAGAAAACCATGGTTGCTTCTGATGAAACAGCAAACAAACTCAATATCAAATGCCTTAGGGGGAACAAAAATCACCCCAACCTATATTTATCTCCTTAATACGATAATGCACCTCTGCATCAGGATGCACAGGATTCTTTACGTTACCTTATTGCATTTCATCCTTACCAGCAAAAGGGCTATCCACCTCAGCAGGGCACTAGCATTAATCAGGAAGGCAAACGCGCACACAGAGGAATTCAGTAAAAACAGTAACTACACTTCAATACACAACATACGGCAATTTTAAAATCCCATAGCAAGATTGTCCACCAATTTAACTGCATTAAATAATCCCATCAAACACATCAACCACAGACTTTTTACATTGTTTTTCACACCCCAGCCCAATTACACTTGCCTCAGCTTCCATACCCAGTCAGCCCTGGCATGTACTAAAAAATAAATCTTAAAAGCACATGCAAGGGAAAGCATATGTACATTAAAAAATCAGATGCAAACACAAACATGAACTCTGTCCTTCCATAATGTGGGTATCAGTTACCCAGTTTTTCACACACTGATTTTATTGCACGGTAGCTGTTCAACCTTCTTCAGTTACGCTAAAATGAAACACAGTCTTGTAAGATACCTAACTGTTCTAGGCGTAATGTAATGATGAGAGAGGATCCAGTTACAGAAGGTTAAAGTTTATTTTCAAAGTGGTAGTCCAGAAACTGTATTCTGAAAGAGTGGCAGTATGTTATAGAGCAGACAACGGCAATGCAAAAAAACCAGATCCAAATAATACCCCCAAATCCACAATCAAAATATTGTCAATGTATTGCAGGTAAGTAATTCAAAGTAATTTTCCAAGTAATTTTGGGTACATTGAGCTATTCACTAGATAGGGGGCCACCATGTCCTGCCACAAAATGGTTGAATTAAAGGTTGTCATCATGTTGGCACAAACAAAAAATGACATTTTCAAGTTGCTAAGCATTTCAATAAAAAACTCCACTTTGGTATTTCCAATCATGTTGTGTGACCACTTGCACTATCCAGGGTCAGGGGTCCAGAGCCTAACCTGGAGACTACAGACACAACCCTGAATGGGGCACTAACACAGTCCTGGGCACACTTACACCCATGGGCAAGCTGGCAATTCCAATTAACTATAGCATGTTTTCAGAGTGTGGTGGGAAACCAGTGAACCTGGAGGAAACCCCACAATGCCATGGGGGGAACATGTAATCTCTACACACATAAAGCCATAGCAGAGACTCAAATCCTGGTCCCAGAGGTGTGAGGCAATACTGTTAACCACTGCACCACTCTTTGGTAATTGTTGTTGTACAAATTTAACCATTACTTAGCATTAATGAACATTCAGTCACCCAAGGATCAAGCCACTCCACCTAGCTCCATTTTCCCAGGCACTTAAGGAAGAAGAAAGGGGTGGATCCATATCTATGTGTACTGATGTGCGTATATATGCATATAGACAGGAAGGGCACTGGATATCAGTTAGTCCTATGAGTCATCCTGTCCTGCTCTACGTTTGCAGAGAGGCACCCACTAGTCTGCCCTGACAGCAGTGGGTCGCCTGAAAAGGCTGACCCCCCTGCCTTTGTTTCCCGGAGTAGAATGAGGAATGTCTATAGAATAAACACTTCAATGGAATAAACACTCATATCAGATGCGTTGTTTCATCACTGACAATTTTATCCTCCTAGTTACCCACTTCCAAGGTCATGCCACATCGCTCTCTGACTCCCTACAAGCAAATTAGTAGTACTGCAGATATCACTGTCTGGAACTTGACCACAAAATCTGTTTTTGGTGCCATCATTTTGGGGAGGGGGGGATGAGAATGTTATACCTGATATATTCATGAAACTAATGCCTGATGTGTTTTTTTTGGACCATTCCTTCTCTCACAGCTGACGTATGTGAGATATAGGCATGTGTGAGAGACACCTGACCTCCCCAAACCTCTGTTTACTTTCAATCTTTTTGACACAAGCCATATAGTGTTACTCTCTACCATAGTTTTCACCTGAATTCATCTAGTTAGTACACACATCAATCCATCATTCATAACTGCGTACCCTGCAGCCAATGGGTGGAAGTGAAGGGCCGGAGGCAGGGAACAGGATGCCAGTCCATCTCCTGACCAAGTATATGATAGTAAAGGAGTATAAATAAGTATATGATATCACCTAATTTGCCTTCCAGGACTGTGGTTGAATTCCTGTTAGTTTTAGATAACATTGCATGTTGTTCCAGCTGCTTCCGCCCACTAATTAAAAATATTATGAGACCGGGGGGGGGGGGGTCCACCCTATAAATTTTTCAGACTGAGAGGGTATTCCCCACGGTAGATTTTGTGAAGTCGTTAATGAATGAAAAGGGGAACTCAGAACCTCAATGACCATTTGGCTGGCAGCAGCTGCCCCCCCCCACACACACACACACACCCACACATGTGTCTGGTGCTGTTGGGGTTCCTTATTTGAGAAATAAATGAAGGGCCATCATGTTTTTTCTTTTGAAATTACAGGTTGGCAGTCACTCAGAAGCATCACCGTCAGAAGCTCTGCTACAGTCAGTAGCAGACGATGGGCATGAGATATGGGACAAGTAGCTTGCCGAAGACATATTTTCTTCTCCCACAGAATGAACAGGTAAGAAATAAGCAAGATGATATCAAACGTAGCAATGGAAGCGTGGTGAAATATGAATGAATTAGTGTAATGTCAAATGACTACTATACATTGATTTGGGCTGTGAACTGAACAAAACTAACTGTATCCCAAAAAATGTCATTTCGCCCATCATTACTCTGCTTTCTATGAAAATTGCAGGGTGAGAGGGAAAAAAAAATGGTTGGCACACCCACTGTGCCTGCAAGGAGAAGGAGAGAAAAGACATATCGGAGGCAGATTGGAGCATAACTTGGCAGGTCTGCTTTTAAAAATGCTAACAGTCCTGCACATAGCAGGAAAATCTGTCCAGGTGTCACGGCCCGCTGGGGCGGGCCAGGCCAGGTAAACCGAGATTAGTGCTTCCACCTGCTCTGTTCTTTAGAAGCTCGCTTGCCTTCGCTCTCAGTGCACGCAGTCTTCCCTCTCTCCTGTTCTGCCCCTGCCCTGCCTGTCCCTGCCCCTCCTGATCCAGCCGTGTTCCTGCCCCTGCCTCGCCCATTCTCATCCTGCCCAGTCTGCCTGTTCTGCCCGGTGTTCCTGTTCCTCGTCCTTTGTGTCTACGTAGGACTGGCTCTTCTGGCTAAGCCGAACCATTTGGACCCACGACCCCAACCACCATTTACACCTGTCACTTCCATCTCCGTTTGCCTGCTTTCCTGAATAAACACCCCGGTTTCCTGCATTTGGGTCCCCTGTCTTCCCTGCCGTAGAGTCGTGACACCAGGAAGTCGCTCAGCAACTTTGTCCATTAGTTCACTTGTCCCAGCCACTTTTGTACAATAAAGTGAAAGCTGTTGTACAGAAGTATTGTACAGACATTGATGTCAGTTGAGAAAGAAGTGGATGAGTGGATGTGACAGAAAGCAACATTGTCAGTGCATGCTGTGGCAAAGATAGATGTCTTGCAGCCATTGAAAGAAGAGCATAATATGTGCTGCGTGAATTTCCACTAGTAATGCCAATAGAATACAGTACATAGTGGAGAGAAGCAGAAAAACAGTTGTGAATGTCCCTCTATTGCTGATGCTTCATAAATTGCGGGGCAAGCAAGACCTTTTACCGAAGTCCATGTCATAAACAGCACATGTACTGTATCCACTCATTTGTGATTTAGTCTTGAACAGCATGGTGTCTGCGTTGAGTGCCTTGGTAACAGTGTCAAACGAACTGTTTTGTGTGTCTCAGCTGATGACGTAAGCGCGGACTCTCCTGCTAGATTTTATGAGAGCTTCTCTGTAAAGTCCCAACGGAGTCGTCTTTTCGTATAACCGACCTGATGGCAAAGAAACACACCACTGTTGAGGTTATCGATGAAGCTATCAGATCATTTCCATACTCATTCACAGACAAAACTGATCTTCAACAAAGTTGTTTGAATTTTCAAAATGTTCCTACGACACTTGCCACGAGACACCAGAGAGCTATCAGGTACCAGTTAGACTGCGGGTCCTTTTACAGGCCATAAGTGGATATGGCTAAGGTTACATCTGTGTTGGTCGCCTCTTTATTGAAGAACATTCAGAAGAAAAAAAAAAATACAAGAGTAGTTCTTTTTGCATCCTCACTCTGTACTGATGGCATTGGTTACAAAGCAGATATCATACTTTCGGCTGGATCACGTTCAGGCCTCATTGAGCCTATTGCATAAGTCATTGGGCTCAATTGTTTTGTCTAATTCGTTCACTAACAAGCCAGGTCACTTGAATCGTGTCTAAGGGTAATATAGAGCTCTGAAAAAATTGAGACAACCAAAATCTACATTTTTAAATCCTGGTTTAAACGTAGTTCTACTGACAGAAGGCTACATTGAGCAGCAAGTTGCTTCCAGGCTCAAAGTTTCTAAGACCGTTGTACACAAGGACCAGGTGAAATAAGAGACAGTGGGAACGGTCATAAACCAGCCAGGTAAAGGGCGTAAGTGACTTTCTAATGCCAGAGATGACTTATCCAACTGTTTCACATGAATCAGCGGGTGACATCAAGTGACCTTCAAAAGGAATGGGAAACATTAAGTGGTGTGATGTGCACTGCTAGGACAGTTAGTATCAGGCTTCTAGAAGCAGGACTGAAGTTCTGAAGCCTTTCATTAGTGACAGACACACACCCATAAACTGAAAAATGAAACAAAAAATTTTGCTGTAGTATTAAAACTTTTTCCTGAGCTGTACTTGTATATGCACTCATAAATTTAAGTTTAATATTACGTTATATAATTCTTATATGATTATATGAGTGTCATGCCCAGCCCGTCGGATCCTCCTGTGTGCCACGCCCCCTCGTTCCCCTTGTGCGAATCCTTTCGTGTTCGATGATCAGCGTCCCTAGCATTTAGTCTGCCCTAGTCCTGTCTCCATGGTCGGGTTTTGTCTGTGTGTATGCTTGTACGTCAGCGGTCACGCCCGCACCCGTCTTTGTAACTTGTTTTCCAACCTGTCGACCCCTAATAAATGCCCCTCAGAAGGGCTAAACCCTACAGCCTGCATCCATGGGTCGTAAATCCCGCTCCCAGCGTGACAGAAAACCCGACCAGGCAGAACGACCCAGCTGCTGTACCCAGGATCCGGCGGAGCCTCCTTACCTGTGAGATGCCTAGTTGTGGCACCGTCGAGTGGAGTTGGAGGAGGAGGACCTGCCTCCGCTCATCGCGGACCCGCCAGCCCCGGCAAGCCGGCACCTCCTGGCCAGTCGTCCGACGAGGCACCGGAAGAGGAGTACTTCCTCTGGCGTGACGGCCTGCTCCTCACTGAGGAGGAGTACTCATGGGCCGAGGCGACCGAGTGGCTTGAGCGCCGCCTCGCCCGCCAGGAAGAAGAAGCCGGTTGCCCCCCGCACCGCTTCGCATCTCCGCCGGCGCTGCCTGCGCCCCAGAGACCCGCAGGGCTCCACGTGGGCTCCGTCTCCCTCCGCGAAGGGGACACCTGTCCGCACCGAGGGTGCTCGGTCCCTAAGCAGAGGGAGAGTTCCCGGGACGGCGCTGCCGCGCCCCCGGTCTATCCGGGAGAAGACGCTGCCGCGCCCCCGACGCGCTCAGTCGAGTGCACCGCCGTGCCTCCTGTCTCCATGCTGCCGGCGCTTCCGCTTGTCTCCATGCTGCCGGCTCACGTAGCGTCGCCCGTCTCCGGGGACGACGATGCCGCCACGCCCCGTCCGTTCCGGGAGATGACGCCGCTACCGCGCCCCCGACGGAACCGGGCGCCTCCTGTTCCTGGTCTCGCTCTGGCGCCTCCTCCTGTTTCTGGTCCTGCTCCGGCGCCTCCTCCTGTCCCTGGTCCCGCTCCGGCCTTTGTCCTGGTCCCGGCGCCGCCTCCTGTTCCTGTCCCGGTCCCGGCGCTACCTCCTGTTCCTGTCCCTGTCCGACCCACCTGACTCTGCTCCGAGGTAGAGGAGGATTTGGACCGGGACCCCTCTGGGCTGGCCCTGATATGCCCCGGGGTCTCTGTGGGGACAGGGACTCCGTCACGCCCACCATGGAGCAGGACCCGGTGGTGGCCTCGAGTCTCCCGGTCCCGGAAAGGGTGGGGTCACCTCCGTCGGGGCCGGTTCCCGCCCGCCCTGCCCCCTGGCTCGTCCTCGGTTGCCCTGTCGGGGGCTCGTGGGGCGCCCTTGGGGGGGGTTCTGTCATTCTGTCGACCCCAAATAAACGCCCCTCTGAAGGGCTAAACCCTACAGCCTGCATCCATGGGTCGTAAATCCCGCTCCCGGCGTGACAATGAGTTACTTGCATGCATTGTGGATTTTAACATTTACTTCTAAATTTAAAAAAAAAAAAATTGTTACGTTTGGCTTTCTGAACACTGCAATATCCGGAGCGCATACTGAAAAATGCAATTAAAAGCTCTTTGGCAGAAGGTGCTTTATGGTCAGTTATTTGCGATACACACACATTTTTTGATGTTTCTCCACTCGAAGTGTGTATGCGTGCATAAACCCCATATTTAAGTCAATTGGAGAATACATTTAATTGAAAATAAGCCCTCAGCTACGTATGGAGGAATGGACCTCTTTATGCACACATATATTGACTCTCTCTCTTATGTTGTGTCATGTGTAATCACTTACAATACACATACAAACTTTTTTCTTCACCTTTTATCTCCCACAAATATCCCTATACAACTTTCTGTGGTCCTCTTTATTTAATTTTTTTCGGAATAGCTAGTCTGCTGTAACAGAGGGAAATGAGTCATCAGCTTTTGATGATTAATAAGCAATTACTATCAGACATAATCTATTTATAGCACTATGTGAGGCAGCAGGAATGCATTTTTCATGACATCCTACACCGCAACAGTCTTTACACACGATTTCACATGTATTTTGCCACTAATATACTGTATATTAAACAACGTTTTTCCGATTTAGGGCATTTTCCTCTGCTTTACATCCAATTAAGCAATGCATTATAAGGAATGCCCTTTAGAGAGGTTTTCAATAATGGTGCAATATTATTTCTCATTTTTCAAATAAATCTTTTTTTAAGTATCAGTACAAAGTAGCAGAGTTTAAGGAGTGTAGTTTTATTAAACACAAGTCAAATGTGAATCAGACACTATTTTAGTATTTAGTATATTTTTTCTCTCTTCCTGTAAATAGGAAGCTAAGTCGATGTTTTCTATAGGTCTATGGACTTTATCAAAAGTATCACATATATTTATAAATGTAGAAGTAACATTACCTTCAGTGTGCTATACAGTGCATACACACACATTCACGTTAGATTTTCCCATGAATGACTTGTTGTACTGAAGGGTCACTGATCTAGGTTTTCAGCACAAGTGTCATTTAGGTAAGCTATTCTATAATGTGTTTCATTTGCAGGTCATTTCAAGATATCCTCCTTGTTACAACTGAAGGGCGAGGTAGGGCCTCCATAGGTCAGATGTGTTCGTTCTGCACATCAAGCAGATGCACGAATGGATGTGGGGAATTTGGAGTCAACACTCAATTTTCGCAGTGTGTCGGAGCACATTATCCTGCTGAAAGAGGCCACTGCCATCACGGAATCCCATTGCCATGAAGGGGCGTACTTGGTCTGCAACATTGATTAGGTAGGTGGTACGTGTCAAAGTAACATTCAGATGAATACCAGGACCCCAGGTTTCCCAGCAGAATATTGCCTAGAGCATCACACATTCTCTGTCGGCTTGTTTAATTCCCATAGTGGATCTTGGTGCCATCTCTTCCCCAGGTAAACAATGCACATGCACCTGTCCATACACATTAAATGTGAGACATCAGACCAGGCCACCTTCTTCCATTGCTCTGTGGTCCAGTTTTGTCGCTCGACAAAACCCATTGTAGGCACTTTTGGTAGTGGAAGGGGGGTGCGGAGTTGCGCTTCCCGAAACCATCTCAGTGCTACAACTATCATTTCTTTGATTGCTTGAAACCCATGTGGTATTTTTATGCCCAAATTGGAGAATAGTATGACCAAAGATTTCTAATAGAGACCTATAGCTCTGGAAAAAATTAAGAGACCACGGCAAAAAATTTTGTTTCACTCAGTTCTCAATTTATGGGTGTGCAAACTGCAGCCTGGCTCTTCTGTTTGTCATTAATGAAGGGCTTCTACCTTCCTTTCTCCTCATCCATTAGAAAAACTGCATTTGCAGGTGGCTGGTTATTTGAAGATAGTGGATATCCCCTGCGTGAATACCTCCTCAATCCTCTGTCGAGTCCCTAAACTGTGGCTGAGGTGAGGTACAATGCTGCACATCAGCAAAAACACAGTGTTGTAGAACGTGCTCTGGGCATTTGGAAGATGTCGTTCCAGTGCTTGCACAAGTCCTCAGGGGGCGTACTGTATGCTTGTCCCCTGAGCATTGCTATGCAGTAATTGTTGTGTGTGCCATGCTGCACAACATTGCAGTACGTGCTGGCATATCACCACAGAAGAAAGAACTGGATGACAGCGAGGAGTTAGAGGATGACAATGAGGGTGATCATTGTAATGAATTGTGACATGTGTTGTACGACTGGGATTGCTGTACAATTGCTTTGTTAGAAGTTGTGCAGCTCTAATACATTTTAATTAGTACAGCTTTTAAGGGCCAGAGTGTGGTTCAGTGGGCTAAGCCTCTGTGTCTGTGATCATGTTTGAGCCCATCCTGAGTAGAACAGCCCCATCTGTGGGCCCTTGAGCATGCACCTTAACCCCGACTCCAGGGACTCTGCTACAGATGGCTGCCAAGCATGCTGTCAGCTATATATGTGTCATAGTATAGGATGCACTAGGTGAATGGAGAATTTCCCCATAGGGTTCAACAAAGTATTATTTTTATTATTATTACACTTTTACTCGGCCATGTAGTGGATGGTCAGCCTAACTGCACTTCTGTAGTTGACAGGATGTCAGTTTGTGAAAGACTATTGGTTTCACTTGTTTGTGCTGGTGTTCATCTGACATTGTGTGTGTACTGCTACATACATACAGTACTGCTTTGTTTACTGTACAGAAAGTACTTTTGCACAGTGCAAACAAACTGCTTTGGCAAAACAAATGGGCCTGTAAAGGACAAATAAGGAATCTGTAAAAGGCTTCAGGAAACAGGTCCTACTTGGTCTGCTGCATGTGTGAGTGTAAAAAGCCCATTGGTCATCGACACAGCCCTGTCCCTGACAGACTCGGGATTTCAGACAACATTTTCCTACTTAGTTCATTTCAGAATGAGTAACGTACTCACCTTCTGGGGTAATATGATGGGGACTGTAATGGTGGGCCAGTCATACTGTATGGCGTCCCACATTAAATATCTGGTAGATCTGTGCAATCCGGACTACTGTGCAAGATGTAAATATATAGAGCTTTCCATACAGAATGACCACCCAATTCAGGCATTTTTGGGTTATGTCTAGGTAAAATACTGGAAAATTAAATAAATAACTAATGGATAAAATTTCAGTTAAAAATAAATTCTGAAATTGGATTACAAATGGAATTACGGCCCATTGTACAATAATGGATGAGGACCAGTTGCTAAATTTTCAGGTTTTAAAATAAAAATTTGATTTGGATAATAAGGATTTTTATAGATATCTAAGTGAGCCATTACTTTAATAATAATATTAGAAAGGGGAAATGGAGTATTAAAAGCACAGTGCTGTATTTATAGTATTTATAATATTCACTATCGACTATAGTAGGTCCAGACCAGGTCCACTACCAGTTCAGATAGAGGGAGAGGAGGTGGAGGTGGTCAACACATACAAGTACTTTGGGCTGTGGGTGGACAACAAACTGGAATGGACATAGAACACACAGCACCTGTATAGAAAGGGCCAAAGCAGACTATATTTCCTCAGGAGGCTGCGGTCTTTCAACATCTGCAGGAAGTTCCTGTGGATGTTCTACCAGTCAGTGGTTGCCGGGTACTTTTCTTTGCTGTGGTGTGCTGGGGGAGCAGCACAGCAAAGAAGGACTCATCTAGGCTGGAAAAACTGATAGGGAAGACTGGCTCTATGGTCGGCGTGAAGCTGGACACTCTGGCGACAGTGGCAGAGAAGAGGACACTTAAAAAACTGCTGGACATTATGGACAATGCCAGGCGTCCTCTGCACACTGTC
>JAODKM010000099.1:25086529-25100176 GCA_026780845.1 Petrocephalus sullivani | reverse complement strand
CTAACAATACGGGGTGCTATAGTGAACATAAAAAAATAAGTTCACTATAGCACCCCGTATTGTTATAAAAAAAAAATTTAATTATTTAAAAGCAGGTGGAATTATTTTGTTTGACATTATTGCCTTCATCATAAAAAAATTCTGTGCAATTAATAGTCAGAAGTACTGGCTGCCTCACCTCCTGCTTTTTCGCTACGGTTTTGTATCAGATCAAGAAGATTAACTTTGTTATACACATACATGAAATACATGAGCTATTCTATGGAAAGTGTGGACATAGGTGTGTGCAAACATGCCATTGTTGATATTCAGTGAAAAAGCATAAGGCGCAGTCAGTGAGGGGTCGCGCGCTGGGAGATGAGGCTCCTCCCTATCTGAAAGGGAAATATGCAAAATAAGCAATTTTGTTTTAAAAAAATGATTTTAAAAGATTTGAGTCATACAAAAATTGCATTTATAGCACATACCAGTACACAAATATTAATATTAATTTTATTTAATCATTATTTGTTCTTACTTCTCACCAGCCGCCCCCTACCGCATGACCCTGTTTTTTATACTGTTCTCCCAAAATGTATTTGCCTGACTTTCAAGCCGCTTTGGTGAAAAATTGTTTACCAAGTCAACATATGCTAATTTAAAAATAATTAGCATACCCACTGCAGTTGGGCACCTAGTATAAAATTTATTTTTACTATAATTAGGAGTTTGTGTTATCTTTCATGTAATGCCTTCTTATAAAGTTAACTGACATGGTAAATGTTTACAGATACTTAAAGTGTAACTTCTTAACTGTATTTGAAGAATAATTCAAATCGACTTAAAAATTGTGATGGTCATATTTCAGTAAAAGAAAACACAAAAATAAGGTCAACTAAGCCCTGGAAGACTTTTTGTATCATAACTTCATAGACATTTGTCTAAAATAATAAAAGCACTTGTATATATTTTATTCCTCAAAAGAAAACATAAATGAGCTGCTTCCATGGTTAGAATTTCCATGCAGTCCATCCTAGGTGCTGATGTTTGAGGAAAATATTAAATTGGTTTATTTACAATTGTAATTTTACATCTCTTACATTCAGACAGTGCATTCTTGATTTAAAAAAAATACACTTCTTCAACATGAATGGTTGATTGCAACTGGAGATAATTTCATCTACATAAAATGAAGAAATCATTTTGAACTTGTGCCTGCATGCTGATTCTTGTGTGACTGATTAATAATATACAGGTTAAAACAATAGCAGGAACTAGATAATCCATATAAATGAAATAGGGGAAATGCAAATATGTATAATTATCTTTTTAATTAGGTTTAATGATTTTATTTCTCTTTTTCATGAATAGCCATCAGAAAGAGTGGGTTGTCTGGACAGGGGAATAGCAGAATAGCTGCCATATTGTGACAAAAATATACACTTAAAATATATAGTCTTACATTTCAATATATAGTCATCTATTTATATTTCTGAGCCTTTCTGAGTCTGTCAATTTGATCTCGCCTGCTCCTCCTTGCCTCTGGTCTTTTGTTTGTAACAGCCCACACCTGCCCCATTAGCCCCATTATCCAAGTGTATATATGTGTCTGTCCTTTTCACTTTTCTCAGTTGTTCATTGCATGGTTGTTACTGTGTGTTGTAGCTGTTGTTGCCCTGTATTTGTTGCTGGTTTATTATTTTTGTTCCTATGTTGCCCCCTGCTTTAGTTTTGTCATTTACCTGTTTTGTTTTGACCCCTCATGGTCCTTAGGTTTTAGTGTTTTTTGAGTCTAATAAAGTCTTTTGTTTGTCGGAACTACTACATGAATTGTCTCATCCCTCCTTTCCTTACATAACAGGGTATACGTTACTGGTATACATAGAGGCCTGGATGGGCCATGCACAGTTTTTTTCATGCATATAATGTACATTTAACTCATTTACATTTCACTTATGAATTTATTCAAAAAAGCTTACAGTAGAGGGAAGGGCTACAATTTATGTGCACTTGCAGGGATTTGAACCCTCAAGGCCCATTAGTATGATGCTCTATCTGTTGAGGTACAGGAGTACTATTAATGGATGGCAATTATAGCAATTATATCCAGTTACAGTCTACCATTCATTTTCAGGTTGAATGAATGAATGAATGGGTAGAAGGATGGACAGACAGATGGATTGAGGAATGGATGGATTATTAAGGTATCCTAGAGGATTACAGTCACAGTTTAGTGCAGTGGTTCTCAATCCTGTTCCTGGCGCCCCCCCTGCCAGAATGTTTTCGTTCCAACCCTACCTTAATCAGGCTTGGATGGTCCTTAATCGGCTACAGCTGGTTACAGACCGGATGCGGCACGCGCTGTGCGCCCCATTCAGAAAAACAGCTGCGTCCACTCAGCGCGCGGTCTGCAAAACTCGCTCCTGTCATTTCGGCCCGCAGTCAGTAGCAACGATGTATATCTCACACGCAAAAAGATGGTATGCTTGTGTCATGTATCTCTGGGCATTCGGACACGGACAATATAAGTTTTTTCTCCATTTAGATTTCTGTGACCGGTTCAGTGCCTCGTTTCTATTGATCGCGCGACAATGCGTCACAGCGGTCAAAGTTCAACAAAGATCATCTTTGACCACGCCGCGTTCGGTCTGAAACCGGCTTCAGCTTATTAAGCCTGTATGTAACCTGTTATGTAAGCCTGATTCAGGTAGGATTGGAACGAAGGCATTCTGGCAGGGGGGGGCGCCAGGAACGGGATTGAGAACCACTGGTTTAGTGGGTAGTACTGTGGTTGTGGGTTTTATTTCTGATCTCATGTATATGTAGCACTCTCCCTGTATTTGCAGAGGTTGCCTTAAGTTACTTGCTTTTCTCCTGCACTGCACTGGCCCTAAGGCTTCTGTTTTTTTCTTTTACAGTGTCACTGGGGTTATTTTCTATGAGATGTGAACCTTCAATTGTTGTATCCATCCAGAGCTAAAAGCTCACCCTAGAGAGTCAGATCTGTACCAGACACTGCTGAAAGCTCTGAAATGACAGTTACAGTTCTGCTGTTAAACAGCCCAGGAGTAATCATAATTTTCTTCATCAAACTGCAGGTCATTTGAGTGTGATTCACTTTTACAGAGAAGTAAACATTTTCTTTAAGCACGTTTTAGACATGTTTGGCCACACCAGGGAATGTGTTGTTTATTCAAATTACTTTTGTTGGATTCTCATTAATTTCATTAATACTATGACTTTTTCAGCTTCCTATAAAAATGTATACTATGACTTTAAATACTAGCCCCTGATTAGTAATACCAGTCCACAGATACATCAGTTACAGCATGGCAAAAGGTCCAATCTTGAGACCCATATTGAACTTCTAATATGAATGTGTTCCATCCCTCTATTCATTTGCTAATTTACAACTGTCTCTTTTAATATGAATGAAAGCAAGGGTATGACTTCGCAAACAGCCCGAGAGAATACATAAGAAGCAAGGGTGAAAACATGCTTTCCTACACAAAATTGCTTTCCTAAGCATTTTAATATATCTGGGAAATATGGTGATTTTTTTTGACAACATCCAAAAAGTCTACTGGGCAAAATGATAAAGGCCAAACTCATCAACCCTGCAACACTCAGCATTTGACTTATCGTTAAGTGTCCCACTTCACAAGTGATGGAAATGTGAAATGCTAATTAGGTGCAACTACAGTATGCGCCTTCTAGCTCGCAGTCCTGTGATGCCATACTTCCAGAGCTTTGGCTTTCTCCTCCACTCCAAGTGCTTTGTGTGTGAAGTGTGCATATGCTCCCAATATTTTCATTACCTACAACAGTCCAAAAACCTGTAGTTTATGTGTACTGTCTTTGTATTGCCCATAGTATGCACATCGACATTGGAAGTGCTGTCCAGTGAGACACCATGCATAATATTTAGAAATGATTCACATAGCACAGGGAGAACACAAACTACACACACACAGCACTCCGTTGGTGTTCATAGCAGGAGGCCAGCCCACAAAGTTTTTTTCGTCGCAAAATTACAGGCCAATGGAAAGTTTGAGCTGAAGTTAGAGTTGCTTGTATTGAAAAGCTTTCTTTTGTCACTCGTTAGCTCTCAAGAGCTTCATTCCAGCAGAAACAAACAAGTATCTTTGGGTCCAATTACTGTTAAAATCTGTCCTTTGCATCGACTTTTCTATTTTTTTTTTATTGTGGATTGCAACATCTCGGCAATACATTCGGGTGAATAAGCTAGCTAATCAAGATAGACAGAATGGGCATCTTTGTTGGGAAAAATCAATCAAAGGACCAATAAAAAAGAAACTGGACATTCAACCCATGGGGTGTGAAATGAAGAGCCCTGTTTTTGACCTTCGTCAGTCTTTAGTCGACAGTGAAAGAGGCAGGAATGGAATCAAGACTGTTTTGTATAATATTGCTTAATTTCTGCTTGTGCAGTTTATAGTGTCTTGGCACTAGTTTTACTTAGTGCAACCATAAGAAAAAAACAGTGGATAATTGGACCCTGTAACAATTTGTGCCAGAGGCATGGACGGATGGAAAGAGGAAGGAGGGAACCAGAGGAGCTTCATATTTATGTTTGGTTTTATGCAAAAGGCCTCGGTGCAATATACAAAGATGGTCTTACTCTTACAGCAGTATATGATGTTTTGAAGGCTGAGAGTGAGCCCTGTGCAACGTCACTGTTTGGAGATGAACAAGGTTAGTAAAAAGTAAACGGAGTCCAAAAGTAATAAAAATCTGAAGCCAAGTGATTATAATTACACACAGAAAGACACACACATTAGTGAGCAAAATTAAGGACTGAGTTTGGTGTTGTCTTGTTCCAGTTTGTTGTGCTGTGTGGCTCAATGGGCTGAGTGTGTGTGCCCTTAGAGAATGATGATCCTTCTGTCATGGGTACAAGGCTGGCCTGAGGCCAGGCTCACCTTTTTATAAATTTTTGTTTTATTGGTTTTCTTTTATCTACTAGTTTCTTATATGGTTAATTTATGTTTTTGCTTTTGTGTCCTTGTTTATGGTTACCCTGCTGTCACGAAGACGGGACCAGGGACACGGGACAACAGAAGCAAAATACCTCAACAAGACCCAGGGAACAAAACCGAGACGCAGAACAGGCAAACAGGGAGCAGGACGGACAACAACTGGCACACAACAGGCAGGGCGAGCAGACACAGGGGCGGCAAAACAGAAGACACAGGAGGCACGAAGGGACCAGGAGGCACAAAGGGACCAGGAGGCACAAAGGGACCAGGAGAGACAAAACCAGGGGCCGGGGGAAAACGGGGAGCCCGAGGGAGCCCACCCTGGTGAGGGGCAGCAGCCGCAGGGGCAGCAGGTCGTCCGGGAGGCAGGAGCAGGAGGGGACCCCAAAGGGGCCGACGAGGGAGAAGGAGGAACGGGCGAAGGGGACGAGGAAGGAGTCGAAGGGGGCACCCAGGAAGGAGGGAGGAACAGCCGCCGCAGGCGACGGTGCAGCCACAGCCGACAAAGGCGTCTCTGACCGAGGAGGGAGGAGGGGGGACGCCGCAGGCGACCGACAAGGCGTCGGAGGCCGGAGCACCGGCAACGGAGGAGGCCTCAGAGGGGGACCCACAGGCGACCGCCGAGCAGGAGCCAGAGGGACCGCAGGCGCCCCACGAGCCCCCAACAGGGCAACCGAGGGCGAGCCAGGGGGCAGGGCAGGCGGCAACCGGCCCCGACGTAGGTGACCCCGCCCTTTCCGGGATCTGGAGAGGCGGGGCCACCGCCGGGTTTTGCCTCTCAGCGGGCGTGGTGGAGTCCTCCTCCCCACGGAGTCCCCGGGGCCCATTAGGGCCAGCCCAGAGGGGTCCCAGTCAAGATCCTCCTCCTCGGAGGTGGAGGGAGCGGAGTCGGGAGGTTCAGGAGGTGCAGGCGACATCACCCGGAACAGGCGGCGAGACAGGAGCTGGCGGCATGGGAACCGGCGGCAGCACAGGAACAGGCGGAAGCGCCGGCAGCACAAGAACCGGAGGTACCGCGGCATCATCTCCCGGACGGATCTTCCGGACTGCGAGTCCCCCTCCTGCGGAGCAGGCCGTGCATCAACCCTCGGATCTCATCTTGCCTAGAGGGAGACGAGTCTGGGGTTGTGGCGGCAAACGCCTCATCTAGGGCGTCCAGGGCTTGGGAGGCTTCGGGATCCCGACGCAGTGCCGGGTCAACTGCCAACCTCCACCATAGCTCCTGCAGGGTCCAGTATTCTGTCGCCCAGACAGCCGGTTCTCCCTTGCAGGTGGGTCCTTCTGGCGCGGAGGGACGCCGCCCATGGAGAGCGAGGTGGACCCTGCAAAGAGCCCTGTGGGCTTCTGGGGCGTAGGCAGCTTCGGCGGAGGGGCGAAGCGCTTAGTGGGGTAACAGGTGGTCCCCTCGCCAGAGGAAGAAGCACTCAGCCTCGTCCAGACCGTCCTCCGGATCTGCCAGGTACGGGTGGCCAGGAGGCTTGGCCTGAGCCTGGTCACAGCCACTGGGTCGCTGGGTTTGGTCGGTCTTTCTGTCATGTTTATTAAAGAACACAGGGTAAAAACAGGGTACAGACGGGGGCAAGCGTGAGTGCTAGCTGACGGAGCATAGACAAAGACCGACGGGAGACAGGACTGGGGCGGACTAAATACATCGAAACACTAACAGCAGACAAGAAACAGCTGGGAACGGGAGGATTCCCACGAGGGAAATGAGGGGGTGTGGCACATAGGAGGAGCAGTCGGGCAGGGCATGACACCTGCCCATGCCTTGTTTAGTTATGTTCTGTTTCATTTGTGTTCCTAGTCTCTCCTTTTTTTGATAGCCTTCAGTATTTGTTAATGTTTTCTAGACATTAGTGCCTGTTAATTGTAAAGTACCCCACATATTCCTTGTTGCCCTGAGTCCTTAGTGATTTGTTGATTTGGTTATGGTTCACACCTGTCCTGCACCGTGTATTGTTAGTAGTGTATTTACGTGCCTGCTCCTGTTCTATTCTTCAGTGGTTCATTGTTTCCCTGTGTTGCAGAGTGACTGCTAGTTGTAAATACCCTGGGTTAGTTACCTTCGGTATTGTTGTTTCCAGTGTTGCTCTGCCTTCGTTTAGTTTTGACCCCTCATGGTTCCTATTTTTCTGTTTTGTGTAATAAAACCCATTTTTGTGTAATTGTTGTTTTGTGTGAAAGTTGTATTGTGTAATAAAAACCACCACGTCTCTCCTTCGCCATGCCCCGCCATAACACATAATGCATTCATAGAACATTCATAATCCTAATATAATCCTAATGCATCCATAGAACATACCATAATATCCTAACAGCTTTAATATACATTAATAATGCACCTTATGATTATACAATTACTGTATATTGTTTATTACCATATAATGTTTATTAACATATAGTAAAGCTGGTAATGAATGTTTGGATTTTAGGCTATTCTTACATGCTGCTTATGAATGTTATATGAATCTATTATGATCATGTACACAGCAGTTATAATGCAATGGAACATGACTCCTTGAGTGATGCTTCCAAAAAAATAGAGTAAAATATAACATTTGAATAATACATGGAACATAATAATCATGAACATATAAATATTAAACATAATGGATGTAAAAACTAAATGAAGAATGTAAAGCTGTACAGTAACAGTGCATTTCTGGGATTAAAAAATAATTTCCCATATATTTTCCAGAAACATAGAATGGTGGGGTGATCTCAGTGCCTGATTCTGTCTGGTATGGCCCCAGGAAAGAAACTGTTCTTTAAGCTTGATGTGTGGGTATATATAGTGCTGTGGTGCAGACCACAGCCAGGGGTGGTGTATGTCTTCCAGGGTAGGTGGTCTTTGTGATTTTCTGTGCATTGACGGTGGCGTTCTGCAGTGATTGTTAGCGGAGGAGCAGTTGGTACACAACATCAAGATGCAGTACATCAGAACTCTCAAAACATAGCAGGTGTAGTGTAAGTGTTCTCAGGAAATATAACTATTGCTCTGTTTAATTGACGTGGATGGTGAAGTTGGCTGGGCTTATTAATGAGAGCCATTTGGATAGGCGTCATGAGAAGACTCATCACTGTTAGAGATCAGCACGATCACTGTCATATAATCTAAAGACTAAAGGATATTGTTCATGGTATATGTGGGTATTCAGTTATGGGTGTAGAGAGTATAGAGAAGAGAGCTCAGCACATATCTTTGGAGTATACCAGGATTAAGCATCAGAGCCAAGGACAGATGAGATTCAAAAAATCTTTATTGTCAGCCAATCAATAGAAAATCGTGTTTAAATGATTGTGAGTGCAGCGTGTGCTGACTCGCTAGCTTTGTACCTCAAAGTTTTTTACGTGACGTATAAAAAAAAATACAAGTACTGAATTCAGTCTTTTCATTAATGTTTGTATCTTTACTAAACTGAAACTCATACAAAACAAAAGATTAATTCTTACTTGCTACATGACATAAAATAACGTGATGGTCAAAAGACTGTGATGCTCCCAGGTCCTTAAAGGCTTCTACTTACTTATGCGTATCCTTACGCTCCTTTTTTTGAATCTTTCAGCTTTATTGCACGTAACCTACAACAGTTAATTAGTATCATAAGTTGTACATTCATTTCTTCAATTGTTTTGTATTGCAAATTGTTTTACTTCACAATTGACAGGCAACAATTTTGTAATGCCTGGTGACCCAGTGGCTTGGCGCATTCAGCTTAAGAGTAGTATTTTTGTTATTTTCTACGTCTCATGTCACCTAATCCAAGTAATCAAGGTACAGACTTACTATAAGTGAAGAATATTGAACGTTAACAGAGATTGGTGGGAGGATAATAACCCTATTATGCTGAACTCTTTATCACTCGAAATCTGCACTTAGCAGGACCCATTGCAATTACATTAGTAATTAGTGAGACAATTGCATGTACATGAAATGCCAGGTTGATAATAACATTGCACGTCGTGGAAGCCTATAAAATGAGGGCAGCGCAGTAGGTAGCGCTGTCGCTGCACACAGGCACTTTGTGTTTGTGCAGTTTGCCTGTTCACCTTGCGTGTGCATACTTTTTCACTGGATCCTCCAGATTTCTTCCAGTGTCTAAAAACATGCAAAACAAGTGCCTATATTGACAGTATGTGTGACTGAGTGTGCAAAAATTGCAATGTATAACACAGTATAATATATTCAGTGGTGGGCACAACTAACAGCCTGGATAATCCACAAATCCACTAATTCCAATGTTAAATTTGATTGAAAAACCACAAAAAAATTTTTGCAGAAGCTGATGATCACAGCAAACCGCTAACTTTTATTCCATGAGTTTGCCTTCGGTTTGGTTTTGGCTTCTGAACCTGTCACGCACACTGGTCATATGATTGCCACGAGGCCCCGGAAGTAGACAGTCGTCCGGGAGATATAGGAACACTTCATTCAGTCGTCGCTCAGTCATTAAGAAATGACCCGTGCCCTTTCCTGTCATCATCAACGGTAATGTGAGTACTCCAGTCTTTGCTTCTATCGCTTCGATTGTGTGTGCGTTTAGAACGCGGATTCCAATGGGAATCTCCACACTTTATTAAAAGAGCATTTTTAGGTTAATCGCATGATTATCCTACCTCTTCGCGTAAACTCCACGTCTAGGTTACCATCCATGCCACGTGTGCCTCTGATTCCAGTCCATTCCCGCGTTCCCGCGATAGAGTGACGGAGCCGAATGTCATTCGCCGCCCTCTGTGACGTCATCGTGAGTCAGTGGGTGCTGATCGATCAGCTTCAGCGTGAGGTCGTGGACTTGGGCCAAAGCGCCCAAAGCCGAGCCGCAACCCACGGTGAGATAGAGATGCTGCGGCAAGAAGTCGCGCCTCACCGCGTGGCTGTTCGGGAGCTGACTGCCGAGCGATGTGCGCCGAGGGCGGCGATCCGTACTTCCCCTTAGCCCCGGAAACCGCATATATCGCTACCTGACAAATGGAATGGGGTAGATGGGAAGTGCGACGTATTTCTCACCGTGTTCGAGTTTCAGCCCGCTAGATACTCCACCGATCGCCAGTGCGATGGATTTCTTGTCTCCGGGCAGGCAGCTGAGTGGGCTATGGCTATCATCCATTCCAGCTCTGACATTGGTCACCCTTACCCAGAATTCACCCATTAACTCCGCACTACGTTTTGTCATCCGGTGTCAGGAATTCAGTCAGAAAACACGGGAATAGACAGGCATCAGCAGATAGAGTAGCTACCTTAGATGCTTCATCGCAGATAAGTAGCGCTCCTGGGCCCGCTACCTCATCTGGGCTGAACTCTCACATAACCTTGACACCACATCTGCCACTGATCTCAGCCCATTTGAGGTATGCCACAATTTCCAACCTCCAATGTTCGATCATCAAGAACCGGAGGTTGATGTACTGTCGGCCCAACAGTTATCCTGTTCTCCTGGACTCTAATGGTACGTTTACACTGCGAGCGGCGAGAGCGTCAAAGCGACCGGAAGTCATTCATTCTCTATGGGAGGGAGCGTCGGCATGGAGAAGGGTCTGGCTGCAGCCACTGTGGAGCTCCGCAGTAAGTGGAAACACGTGATCTCCACAGTAGGCGGAAACACGTTAGGGTTAGGTAACCCTAACCCTAACCTTAACCCTAACCCCAACCCCACTTGCGCGGTTTCCACTGAATCTATGCAGATCACGTGTCTCTGCTTGCTGTGGCGGTGACGTGTTTCCGCTTAGTGCGGAGCTCCACACCTACAGTGTCTGCAGCCAGGCACTCTTGGACGGCTGGCGTCTTTGACGCTCGCAGTGTGGACGTAGCATAACTCGTTCAGCCATCCAGAGGGCTAACCACCAATGTACAGCACAACGTAGCCACTGGCATCCACCGGGACGACTGTACAATATAGGTGACAAGGTGTGGCTCTCCACCCAGAAGCTCCGCCTCCAGGAAGCTCACCCCCCCCCAGCTTCATCGGGTCTTACCGCATCTCCCACCGGATTAACCCTGTCGGATCCAGCTGCCTGCGGCACTCCAGGTTCATCCAGTCCTCAAAATTGATGCATATGAAGACATTGCTTTGTGTGTTACTTATAATGGGACTTACCACCATTTTTTTGTCAAAATTTTGTTTGATTGGATAAGTATAGTTGAAAAAACCTCATAATGGCAGAAATTATAAAATGTATTTAATAGCCCAGTTATTCTGTTCATCAGTTTAAACGTACTTTACAGGGCATTTATAATCTGAGTGCTATTTTTTGTTAAGTAATTAAGTAGTTCCAAGATACATAATCCTTTTTACTGTAGAAATATATAAGGTTTTGACTATTTTACCTGACTGGTGAAAACCTTAAAAATATATTAGTAACTAAAAAATGATTACTTATACTGTTTAGATATTTGTGTAGATATTTGCTGCAGTTGTAACTGTGGCCTCCTGGGTTGTGGGCTTCTTCCTTGCTTTTGGTCTAAATATGTGGAGTTTTAAAAGTTATCATGAGGAAGACAGAAGATTAAGTAATGGCTTCCATACTGTAACAGGTTGTACATAACCGGTAGAACTGTTATCAGATAATAGTGATCTGTGATCTGATAAACAATTCTTATTAAACGGGTGAACAGACTAAAGATTTTATTATTAGAACAAAATCAGCTAAATTGTGTGCTTTAAATTCATGTTATGCATGTTATTCATGTTTCACTTTTTTAGTGGTTAAGCTAATCCTATTTATCCAAGGTGACTTAAGGTTTGCCCATTTATACAGTGGGATATTTCACTGGAGCAATTTAGGTTACATACCATGTTCAAATATACCTTAGCAGTTGTGGTCCAATTTGAGACGGCGTCGTTCAAGAACCAGGACACTCACTATTTCTGCTATGAATTCCTGTGATATCAGGTGCAACGTCTACAGCCTGCAGCTGATTTGTGATGTACAATTGTTAAACAGACAGCAGTACGTTCCCTGAAATGCAACATGAACTGCAATAAGATGGTAACACAATGAAACTCCACCAGAGATGATATTACTGAGGATTTCATATTACTAAGAATACAGCTGAGTCCTTGCTGGGAGAATAGGCAACAAATAACATTCAAACAGAATGATGGGCTGGTTTCTGAGCAATAGACTGTGACTAGATTATTATTATTATTATTTGTTTAAATACAATAAAGAATACTGATAGAATGAACTTACAGGCTTCATATGAGACAAAACAAAGTGAACAAAGAAATTAAAAAATGTTGATATGCTTGAATGGTGTCACAGGATATACATTTTATTAATTCTGTTCAGATATATATTAAAGGAAATGTTGCCTGTGCGATAACTGCTTTCCATCCACACACTGAACCTGATAAACATTGCTAAGCGTTTGGGTCTAGCATCATAGTTTTCCTGGTGCCTCTTGATAGTCGTGGATAAACACTATCTATCATTAAAAGATGACATAAAGCACGGGCAAATGTTTATTAGTCACACATGGGGACAATGCTTCCTCTGAAGCAGCAGCTAGATCAATTCTTCTTTTTTGCATGTTAACAATATTTGGGGGAAAAAAAACAATTTGCCTCTATAACTGCTTTTGCATTAATTTCGTTTATGAACTTAATGTTTTTTAGATAACACTTTCCATTTTCGTCTTTAGTAATATCAATTGTTTCATCTGTTGCAGTTTGATTTATTGTCCGTTAAAAAAGGACTGGACAGTGGATGATGAGATATGCTTTATGTAAAATGAGTCTCCACCATAACATCTAAATATCAAATTCATCCTGATAGAAATGCATGACGTGCCTATTCTTTGGAGGGCGAATCCCAGGTAAGGCACCTCGATCAAACCCTGACTAGCATAAAAATGCCTGATATGAAAACCGTCTTTGTTTTTTTTTCTCTCTTTGCTGCTTTTTTTGTGGGTAACCATCAGGGGAAAGTCCAAGAAATGTACTATTTTTTTATTTACCTAAAGTGTCACACATCAGCAAAACCAGTCTGACATGCGTCTTTGGTTTCATCTCTTTTGGTCCCATCTTTGAAAGCTATGCCATCCTATCTCATTATAGCAGATGTCAGATGTCAGTCCTAGCTGTGTTTATTTTGCTCTTCCAGGTCTCCAGTGCATATCCTGCATTGTGATATCCACCCCACGTGCACATGGTGCAGGAACGAAGCTCAGAGGCAGAATGCTGTCAGGAAGCACTCTTTTATTAGTAGTCCTTAAAAGCACTAAGTGTTGTGCGAGAACAAACGTGACCCACTCACATAAAAGGCTTGAGAATGAGAGCGCCTGCACGAGGCTTACTTCTGACTGCAGAACAGAGGGAGGTCACTACAGAAACAGAGGGAAACACGTGTGATGGGTAATATACATGCAGTTAGACACGTGGGGATCGGGCACAAAACTGAACAGGATAGAAGTACCGCGGCACATAACACACGGCACATCACATACTGTACATACATGACATTGACAGGGGCTATTTTCACCAGCAGCATGGCGCTCTGGGAAATATGAAAGTCGACAAGGTTGCCTCACCAGCACCAGAAACCCCCCCCCCCCCCCCCCACCAGCCCCCCGCCGCCACGCAGACCCCCCCCCCCCCCCCCCCCCCCCCCCCCCCCACCCGCTCCCACGGGGCGGGGCCCCGCCCGCGGGGCGGGTGGGTGCCCCGGG
>JAODKM010000099.1:25031854-25041968 GCA_026780845.1 Petrocephalus sullivani | reverse complement strand
CTCATCAGAAGCCAGGTGGAATAGAAAACCTACTGGACAGTAGCTCTCCAGGACCGGAGTTGGAGACCCCTGGTCTAGAGCACCTCATAAACCGCAGAGTCATTCTAAGGCCCTGAATTGAGAGTTATTTAATTATCAACTAGATTGGGCAAAAGAAATCAATATCAAACTATAAACCACACCAAAACCGCATTGACTGAAGATAAAATGGTTACTCTGCATCCTAGAGGTTGATGGATATTTGTTGTACTTCTTCTAGTTCTTGTTGAAAACACATTGTTCATGCCGGAAATAAAGCAGTCAGTCAATCTGGGAATACTGATATAGTGTCATGTCAATCAAGTCAATCAACCTCACTCTTAAATTTTGAAAACATACAATTACTTATCATGAATTCTTCTAGGAAACCCTTGGCTGTAGCAGCAAGAAAATACAGATAAAGTGGAACAGGCAATGCTTTATGGCCTCGCAACATTCCTTTGATCTTGCAGTCCATCATAAAGAAAACTATTTATGATACGATAAACAAGTTTATGATTATCTGCTGCTTATCTGTGAAGCTGACCAAGATGAGTATGTCCACTACATCTCAAATCTAGTAGCAGCTTTGGGAACATGGATTATTATTATTCTACCAGACTACTGTTTCATTCCTGAGATATGCTTTAGGATCAGAGTACAAGTTGACACAAGGCAGCAGCAATTTCAAAATGGCTAATACCAAAGACAGCTAAAGAGTTGAATCACTAACTAGGCTTTGCTAATTTCTACAGTCACTTCATTTCAGCTCAGTGGCTGCTCCAGTAACTGCCTTGCATAGAAACACTAACACCCAAGCTGACTCTAAGTATTCAAAGAACCCACAGCACATATGGCCCCAACTTCTGTCACCCGATGAGAGCCGCAAATATATTGATGGTTCTGAAATCATTAAGGGTATTGACCCTGCCAGGTACCAGATGTAACTCACACTCCATGTCCTTGTTAAAACCTCTTACAATATTTTTATATTTATTATGTTTTACATGTTTTATCCACAGGCTGTTCCCACCTAGCCCTTTCTCACATTGGATGTTAGTGGAGAACAAGCTTACTTCATTTATGCCTTTTGGACACTCATCACTAATAACATTTGATAATATCCCAAAGTGTAGTCCTGGGTTGCTGCACATTCTGATTGAGTGAGGACTTCCATTGCACCCATCCAGATCTCCCGGTTCCACACCATCCTACTTGTCTAGCTGAATGAATGAATAGCAAGTTGGGTAATCCTTGCAAAAGGAACAATACTGTATCACCTGCCTCCAGTCAGCAGTCCCTACAGCCACAACCAGCCATATCGAACTCCACCTCACCAGAATGTCACAAAATAATTTCTTAAGGACTTTCTGTGATGTATGTCATGGAGCCTACTCGCTACTACACTGACTCACTGTACTTCCAGATGGCTTCTGGATTTCTGAATTCTTGCCCGTTTTCTGACCCTCTTTCCTTCACATGATTTAGTATTTAGGATTTAGTATTTTTCTTGCTCTGGATTACTGTTTGAACTTTGCTGTTTTGAACCTGATACCTGGATTATACTTAAATTGCCTGTGACTCGTTAAACCTGTGTAATCTCAGAACTCTTTCTTAACATGTAACTTGATCAGAAACCATTATATTTACACTGATAATATGGTACTTGTACTTGAAAATTCATTGGAAGCTCAGACTAGGTGAACTATGCCTAGTGGACTTCTTCATAGCACTATTTTTGTAATATGCAATCTGCTTCACTTGTATGTCACTTTGGACAAATGTGTCTGCTAAAAAAGATAAAAGTAAATGTAAATATTTGGCTAGACAAAATATGGCTAGGGGCAGCAAGGTGGCAAATTGGTTCGCACTGTTGCCTCACACCTCTGGGACCAGAATTCGAGTCTCTACCATAGCTCCGTGTATGGAGCTTGCATGTTCTCTCTGTGTCATGATGAGGTTTCTTCCGGGCACTCCAGTTTCCCCCACAGTCCAAAAACATGCTAAGGTTAACTGGAGTCGCCGAATAGCCCGTTTGAATGGGTTGTTTCCTATCTTGAACCTGCAGCCTCCAGGTTAGTACCTGTCTTGTACCCGCAGCTTCCAGGTTAGTACCCGCAGCTTCCAGGTTAGTACCTGCCTTGTACCCGCAGCTTCCAGGTTAGTACCTGCCATGTACCTGCACCTTCCACCATGATCCAAACTAGAACAGGTGTTTACAGAAAATTTATGGATAATCAGGCCTATTTACTCTAATTTGCTCTAATTAAACAGCATATAGTACAGTTTTAACTTCATCAGTGAAGTATGCATAGATTAATTAAACTGTATTCAATAAACAGATTCTGATATTAATTTGGTCACAACTATTACAAAACCTCATCGATAATACACTAGGGGTCTTTTAATTTTTTGTTTGTTCTATTGATTTAGCCTAGTCAAATTTTCACCCCTGGGGAAAGAAATATGAATGAACTCCCACGTGGGCTAAACATATCATCTTTGCATTACTCAATTGTTACAGTCTGTCTTGTTTTACTAAGAGGAATCAAATACTAAGGCATCAAGCAGTTCCAGTCATTTCACTTACATGTGGATAACTAAGCAAAAAACTGTGCTTTTTATCATGATCTGTAGTTATTTTGTATCTGTACATTAGTACAGGCCTAATTGCCTGTAAAGAATAATTTGAGCTCAGCTCAGAGAGACTGGTAAAAACTGGAAAGAGGAAAGCAGCTGGGAGGGGGTGTGACTCTCAGGGGAGCAGATGAATATCCTGTCAGATCCAGATTTAGACTCAAACACGCCTAAAAAACAATGGCCGTGCACTGCCAGGAATGGAGCTAGGACAGGCTTGGTGTGATGAACAGATCAAACAGCTTTTCTCTCTAGTCTTTTCCCATATTAAAACGGGTTTTGTTTCTCCAAAGCCAAACCTTTCACTGTAACTGAATACAGCCGAAGCCCTTGATATGTTAATCTATAAGACGAAGTTCAGTAAATGCTCGCCACAGTAAACGGAACGTGAGTAAACCAAACAAACTGAAGTATTAGTCAACCAAACTATTTCAGGCATGAAAATCTCAGCATAAACCACATCATTAAAAACATAAGCCAGATGTGCCAGATGGGGAAAGCTGCCAGTTCGTGCTGGTTTGCTGTTTTGGTCCAGCAAACTCACAACAGGAAGCATAAGGTACAGATGTCCACTGACCCACCATGAGTCCTATTCTAAGGCCTTGATTTGTATTTTGACTCTCCACGAGTGGGTGTATGTTGTCATTATCTAGTACGTTAAACTAGTTATTCTCCATCTCCTTCCTCTGTGTGCCAGTCAAGAAATATACAGTGGATGTTAAAAGAGTACACACCCCTGTTAAAATGCCAGGTTTTTGTGCTGTAAAAAATGACCTATAACCGGTACAATTCAACTGAAAAAACATAATAATTGTCCACATCCATATACTAATAGTTTATTGAAGCACTTTTTGATTTTATTACAGCATTCAGTCTTTTTGGGTAGGAGTCTATCAGCATGCCTCATCTTGACTTGGCGATATTTGCCCACTCTTCCTTGCAAATGCGATCTGTCATCTCCTGTGCACAGCCCTCTTCTGGTCACCCCACGGATTTTCGGTTAGATTTAGGTTAGGTTTAGGCTGGGCCATCCCAAAACTTTAATTTTCTTCTGCTGAAGCCATTCTTTTGCTGATTTGGATGAATGCTTGGGGTCATTGTCCTGCTAAAAGGTGAATTTCCTCTTCATATTCAGTTTTCTAGCAGACACTTAAAGGTTTTGAGCCAAAATAAACTGGTATTTGAAACTGTTTATAATTCCCTCGACCTCGACTAAAACCCCAGTTCCAGCTGAAGAAAAACACACCCCAAAGTATGATGCAGCCACCTTCTTTTGGTGATGCGGAGTGTTGTTTTTCTTTCAACCAGACCTTTTGGAATTGTGGCCAAAAAATTCAACCTTGGTTTCATCAGACCATGGCACATTTTCCCACATGCTTTTGGGAGACTTGATGTACTTTTTTGCAAAATTTAGCCAGGTAAGAAAAGGCTTCCTTTTTGTGACCCTACCCAGTGGTCCAGGCATATAGAGAATATAGGAGATTATTGTCACATGTACAGTAGTACACAACCCGTGCCCTCATGCTGATGTAATGGTTAGGAAAGCAACTGTGTAATCAGAAGGTTACCGGTCCAAGTCCCTGACCTGGATGTACTAGTGAGGTAACCTGAGCGAGGTATGGTCCCCAATCACGGTTCCCCGGGGGCTGAATCAGCTGCCCACTGCTGTGTTAAATGCAGAGAACACATTTTGTTTTTGTGCGTCAACAATGACAATTAATCTCCTTTCCCAGAAATTCCTAAAGCTCCTTCAGTGTTGCTGTAGGTCTCTTGGCACCCTAATTGACCAGTTTTTATCATGTCTTTTCATCAATTTTGGTAGGACGTCCAGTTCTTCGTAATGTCTCTGTTGGCCCATATTTTCTACATTTCTCGATGTCTTCATTGTGTTCCATGGTATATCTAATGCCGTGGAATTTTTTTCCTACCCTGCTCGTAACTGATACCTTTCAACAATGATGCTTTGCAAGCGCTCTGTGGACCATGGCTTTTGCTGTAGGATGCAACTGAGTAAATGTCAGGAAAATCCTACTAGGACAGCTGAACTTTATTTGGGGTTAATCAGAGTCACTTTACTTGATGCCAGGTGTGCACCCAAAAAGATTATTTGTTATAATTAAATCAAAAGGTTTAAGTGTTAGGGTGTGCACACTTATGCAACCAGCTTATTGTAAATTTTTTATTTTTACGGATTAATGGATTTGTTCATTTCTCAGTTGAATTGTACAGGTTATAGGTGATATTAAAGGAGGGAAGTTTTGAAATAATTTACCAAGGTCTAGTTTTTTTTACATGACAAAAACCTGGCATGTTAAAACTTTTTATATCCACTGTACATGTCAACGAAAATATCCCGTGCTCTCAGATTGAAAAAGAAGCATATTGGGAGGCCTGATGAAAAACAGTACACTCTCACAGATCAGAGAGCAATTTCAATGTCATATATTACAGACCTGACACAAGACCTCTGCTGCAATAAACATAAATGCAGACTATGTAATAAGGTAATATTTATTCAGACCTTGTCTTTGTTAACAGTCATTCAGATTGTGGAAATCTTGAGGGCTGGCACATTACCCAGACATCATTCTCATACTGAACTTAAAAAAGCAAAATATGTCAGTAAATTACTGGTGTAAATCATACATTTCCCAAAATGTATATCCTCATATTATTTTTATTAAATAAATTTTTAAGCATGAAAAATCTGGGTTAGGAAATAAGAAAGCCTTTCCCTGCCCATTGTGGGCGGGGTATTTCAGAGCTCACCGGTGGTCCCTGGAGCTGCGGATCTTGGAGGAGAAGCGCTCGGCCAACTTCTCCAGGCTACGGGAATATTCCAGCTGGATCTCAGCTTTGCGACGGAAGAACTCCTGCAGGTCCTGGAGCAGCTGGAGGCGTGACTCTGACTGCTGCTCCAGGCATTTCAGCTGCTCTGCCAACTGACTGCGGATCTCTATGGTCAGAGAGATGCAAATGTCATAAAATAGCTTACACTCTAAGCACAAGTGCAGATCTGCAATCAAAGTATGGAATATTTTTGACTTCACAAAAAAAGTATTTCAAGCAGATAAGGCATGTATATAGTATACACTGATGAACAAAGACACTATGATCACATGTCAAGGTCTGGGATATATTAGATGGTAAGCTAACATTTTGTACTCATAGTTGAAATGTTGAATGCAGAAGAAATGGGCATGGGTAAAGACCTGAGTGACTGTGATAAGGGCCAAATGGTTATGGCTAAACAGCTGGGTCATATCATATCAGAAACGACAAGGTGTGATCAAAGGCCATCTCGTCAGGTACAAACAGTAGGGCTTCTTTCACACAAATCACAGATGCCTACTGTAATCGGATAGCCTTTGTTTGCAATTCACATCGAATTATGAGGAATGTTTTTTTTTATTTTTATTTTTATTTCAGTAAAACCTGGGTACATTTATAGCATTTGGCAGACACCCTCAGTCAGAGTGACTTACATTAGTGCTTAAAGAGTGAATACTTTCTGGGTATCTGGCTGCTAAGTAACGTCATTTTTTAAATAGAATTTTTTTTGTAATATGTCAAATTTTCAGAATGGTGAATGAGACATTTCTCAAATGAGTGATAGTTCTATAGTGAAGCGACATTTTATGAAATGAAATTATATGTTGCCTTAGTGTAGATCCAATTTCAATTCATATCATGCCTCCTGGAGATTTTTTTAAATTAGAATTCTTAAACCTGAACTGACTTCCAGCAATTGTCTGACAGGTTAGGCAAGCAATGAATCAAAAGAGCTTCCTGTCCACTGTGACAGACATCTACCACAACTCATTTTACTACCTTTCCTGGCATCAAATGTAGCACAGATTTAGTGGCACAGGCAATTGACCCAGTTCCAAATCATGAACTGTTGTCTTTACAAGAACATCCTCTGGAAATAGCTATAATGTCCCACATTTAGGCAGCCTAAAATTTTTATCTGCTTCTCCCTCCCTTGGGATAGATATGTTTGACCAGCATGCAGGTAATATTGCTGTGGTTACTGATGTGACAAATTTTGTACTCTGGTATGTGACCACGCATCCTGTACTCAAGTTGTCATACAGTCAAGGCAAACAAAAATACAATGTTTTGAAACAACACAATATTGTAAAAAATATCTATTTAAAGTTGTCATTTTCAGTTATGTGCCAGACGAGTCAAATTTAGACATAACTATCCTGCTTATTATAAAGTATCTAGCTAGAGTTTCTTAAGTTTCCACTCTGCTGACTCTACTTATCTGGAATAGCAAAAGATATCTGAAGTGGTTTCATTCATGTCCCTGGAAGCATGTCAAAGACTAGCAACACCAAAAAAATTGTACACATATAAGGCGTACCCTGACCTACTGACAGTGTGGAAGAAAACAAATATGAAACACAGTAGGCCTGCATGATGTGAGGTGTTAATAATTGCATTGCATATTATGCATATATAGTTTGCTCATTGCAGTCAGCTGGGTTGAGGCCATCAATGTTACCTAAAACATGTTTACTGTTAGCAAGCTTGGCAGTTTTAATGATCGTTCATTTTCAATATTGACTAGTACATGTAAAAAAATCGTCCAAAGTTTACCATTGCTGCTTTTGAATAAGGAAGAGAAAAGTGAACAAGAGCTGGTCACCAAAAGACATTTGAACTTCTGCTGTAAGGAAATATTTTGGATTCCATAGAAACAAGACTGAGCAAAAGCAAAAGACCTGCCTGCACAATTCATGGCAATACCACCATCTTATTTGATAAGGTTATCTTGTAGATAACACCAAATTCTATTTTTTTGATTAAAAAGACAAAAATAAGGAATATATCTGCTGGAGATTGGAAAAATAGGCCAGATCACCGAAGATATGAGACCACAGAACATAAAAAAGCCCTAGAAAAGTTCTTTGTGGAAGCTCTGTACATTAAATATCCTTTTATCCCTTGAGAACAGTGTATTGCATAAACTCCGCAGGCCGCGCACAATGTGTTGTTCCTATTAAATCACACTGCAGACTCCACTACAAACAAAAGAATGCGTCACATTAGAATCTGACTCTGTGCCATAGGAGCGCCCTGCAAGAGAATGACTGACTGGAGGCCTAACCTGAAACGCACCCTTTGTACCTCTGTCTTTCTATCTAACCAAATATTCATATTAGCAAACATCTGGAGAATTATGCACTTCTTTATCACGTGTAATTTGGTTAATTGTCAGTGAGATGGGTATAAAAAGAGCCTTTCAGAGAGACTGGGGCTGTGTCTGAATTCAGGGGCTGCGTCCTACCCAGGATGCAGCCTCTGTACACCGCGTCCTTCGAATGCCACTAAGAGCGCGAAGGCCGGAAGTGAGTGGCTGTGAAATTGGACGGTCTAGCCTCCAGATCCAGCACGAGTGGCAACCAATCGTGTCGTATCCTGAGCGAGAAGCAATGTGATTGGCTAAAGGTTGCTACGCAGTCGCAGTAGACAAGCCCAGTGTCAAGTGGGGAGTTTAATTCTTTTTTTATTTCGATATATTTTATCTATTTTATAGTAAAATTGCATAATGTTAAATATTTATTTTATTTATCATCATATTTTTGTCTTTTTTAATAATATATTTCTTTTATTAAAGTAAGTTTATTAGTGTACTGGGCGAATTCTTCAGAAATATATTTCTACACAATTATCAAAAGTAGGGATGGGTACCGAACCCCGGTACTAAATGGGCCCCGGGGCTAAATTTTTAAAGACCGGAGTATTGATAAGCTCTGAAGTTAACGGTATTTTATTTTGGATTGTATATTAACATAATCTCTCTGCTTATCTGATCAGCTCCGTTACTGATGAAAACGTTAATCTAGAGCACTCTATCTCGTGCGCGATGCATGGGAAAAATCTCACACGCGCACACAGACGCTGGCATCGCTGCCCGATTTGCGTGCGCATGCGCAAAGCTCTGTTCTGCTTATGGCTGTGACATCCGCGGGACCCTGCCCGATCGGCAAGAGTATGCGCACAAATTTCAAATTTAATACACTGTAAGATATAAAAGCAGACATACACAATCACAAGCAATATTTTATTATAATGATTTTAGTAATATTATAACTCCCATGCGAGAGGAGTATTTGTCAGCTTACTGTGTCGACGGTATTGCATGAAAAGTTTGTCCCTGCGTTTACAAATAGGGCAGCGATCTCACCGCATTGCTATACAGATCTGCGGTACCGTAAAATATGCGCATGCGTACGCAGATCGAGCGGGGACGGCCGAGCCACAACTAGTGATGATGGCGGAGAGGTAAGAGATCAGAAGTGTGGTTGCGCTTCACTAGAATCAATGTGGACACCGTGGAACCGTTAAAATCCTAACGATACCCATCCCTAATCAAAAGCTGTACAGCACACGCGCTTTAAGCGTTTAACATTTGTACCCTACATTTAAAAGTGTATTCTGCCGCTACCGCCTTTCTTTAAAGAATCCCAAGATTCATCGTGACTTCGCCCCGCAATGCATCTTGGGACACGGTTGGCTGTGAAGGATACACCCGACCCACCCTTAAAAAACGGGGAAAAGTAGGACCCGTTTGTAGGCTCATTTGGAGGAGCAGTTGAATTCGGACAGCCTCATCATGGCGCTGTGATGTAATTGCTCTACAAATGCGCCCTTGGTAAGACGTGGCCCCTGAATTTGGACACAGCCAGGGTCTCTGTGTAGTGAAGATAGGGAGAAGTTCCCTACTCTATGAAAGACTGCGTGAGCTAAAAGTCCAACAATTTACCAATAATGTTCTCCAATGTAATATTGCAAAGAATTTGGGGATTTTATCATCTACGGTATTTAATATCATTAAAAGATTCAGAGAATCCTGAGAAATCTATGCGCATAAGAGAGCTGAACACCAATACTGGATACCCTTGATCTTCGGGTTGTCAGGTAGCACTGCATTAAAAACAGACTTAATTATATAGTGGAAATCACTGAATGGGCTCAGGAAAACTTTCAAAAACCATTGTCTGTGGCCACAGTTCATCGCTGCATCCAGAAATGCAGGATAACACTCTACCACGAAAAGCAGCCATATTTAAACATTCACCATCCAGAAACATGCTCATTTAAGATGGAAAACTGCCCTGTCCTGATTTATTTACCCTATTTATGTTTTTAAGTATGACTGGGTGTTTACCATGTTTATCACTGAGGTGAATGCAGTGATAGCTACAGCTGTGCGCCCCAAGCGTGCGTTTCGGCGGTGCAGTGATAGCTGCAGCTGCGCGCCCCAAGCGTGCGTTTCGGCGGTGCAGTGATAGCTACAGCTGTGCGCCCCAAGCGTGCGTTTCGGCGGTGCAGTGATAGCTGCAGCTGTGCGCCCCAAGCGTGCGTTTTGGGCCTGCGTTCATAGTGGGGTACCGCAGGGTTCAATTTTAGGACCACTATTGTTCCTAATTTATATAAATGATAT
>JAODKM010000099.1:25018113-25031754 GCA_026780845.1 Petrocephalus sullivani | reverse complement strand
AAGTTCTCCCCAAGCGAGCTTGATGGGCCGAATGGCCTCCTCTCGTTTGTATATTTCTTATGTTCTTATGTTCTTAGTGATAGCTACAGCTGTGCGCCCCAAGCGTGCGTTTCGGCGGTGCAGTGATAGCTGCAGCTGCGAGCCCTAAGCGTGCGTTTCAGCGGTGCAGTGATAGCTACAGCTGAGCGCCCTAAGCGTGCGTTTCGGCGGTGCAGTGATAGCTACAGCTGCGTGCCCCAAGCGTGCGTTTCGGCGGTGCAGTGATAGCTGCAGCTGCGAGCCCTAAGCGTGCGTTTCGGCGGTGCAGTGATAGCTACAGCTGTGCGCCCCAAGCGTGCGTTTCAGCAGTGCAGTGATAGCTGCAGCTGCGAGCCCTAAGCGTGCGTTTCGGCGGTGCAGTGATAGCTACAGCTGCGCGCCCCAAGCGTTGTTTCTGTATCTGTTTGGTGTAAGCACTGTTTAGTTTATGTGGGTTTTGATTTGTATTTTCTTAGTTGATTTATTCAGTGTTTCTGTTTCTGGTTTTTGTTGTGACCCCTCGTGGTCTATTTCTTTTGTAGTTTTCCATAGTTTTCGTTTCTCCCCAATAAACCCCTTTTTTTGTTCCTGGGTCATCACCTTATCCCCCCCTGCCTTCTGCCTGCACTATGCCACGCTGCCGTTGGACCCGTGACAATTCACTGGTTATGCGGTATATGAAAAATTTATATCATAACAAAATTTAACACCGGTTTTCGGTATGAACCGGTATACCACCCCGCACTAGTTCAAGTCATGATTTGGGGGTGCATTAGTGCCCCTGGCTTAGGTAGCTTGTACATCTTGGAAGGCACCATGAAGGCTGAAGGATATATACAGATTTTAAAGCAACATGTTGCCATTTAGATAAGACTTTGTATATCTCCGCAAGACAATGCCAAACCGCATTCTGCGTGTATTACAACAGCATGGCTCTGTAGTAGAGTCCGGGTGCTAGACAGGCCTGCTTGCAGTTCAGACCTGTCACCCATTGAAAACATTTGGCACATCATGAAACAAAGAATAGGACAAATGAGAGCCTGAACTGTTGAACAGCTGAAATCCTATATCAGGCAAGAATGGGACAGCATTTCACTTTCAAAACCCCAGCAACTGGACTCCTCAGCTCCCATACATTTACAAAATGTGTTCAAAAGAAGAGGTGAAGCAACACTGTGGTCAACATGTCCCTGTTCTGACTTTTTTGAAACGTGTTGCTGGCAACAATTTCAAATTGAGCATAAAATTTCTCAGTTTCAACAACTGACATGTTAGCTTTGTTCTATTTTCAATTAAACATGGGTTTGTATGATTTGTAAATTATTGCATTCTGTATTCATCTGCATTTCAGACAGGCAGGTAGTGTAATTGTTTGGGACGCAGCTGTGTAATTGAAAGATTGCCGGTTCGAGTCCCTGAACCCCAAGCACTGCTCGCCAGGCTCTCGCGTAGCTGCCCCCTGCTGTGTCACAATGTGAAATGGGTTAAAAGCAGTGCTGTGGTGTGTCAACAATGATGATTAATTCACTTCATATCACAGTGTCCCAGCTTTTTTGGAAACGGGGTTGTATGAGCTTATATTAAAAGGCAGAAGGAAGAAGACTTAATAGGCCTATCATCACATGACTCCTGATAGAGATGCTGTTTTTAGAATGGCCGATGCCCATGATAAATAGCATCTTCTTCAGCCAAAAAAATGGCTGCATGCTGGGGGGGTAATGCAGCATCAATACTTGTGAACACTTGCAACAGCTTTCAGTCATTTTATGCCCTACACCATTATACCATCCAGTTCATGTCCGCATTTAAATTAAATTCACGGTTAAAGTTTTTTTTGGTTTGGTTTCCTGACATGGGCAAAAACAAAACTCACAGGTAGATTTTCAACGCAGAAAAAACAAGCTAATTCTGACTGTTAATTTGGTTATGGCCAGTGCTGGAGAGACTGTCCCATGTCACTTACATCATAGTTTGTGAAAATTTGGGTTTTCCGATAAATTACATCAATATAGATAGAGAGAGTAGCTAAGACCAGGATTGGGTCTCAGCTCTAGATCTGTTATACCAAACTCAGATATGTTGCCCGAAACACATCCAACATGTTTACTCATTTGAGGTGACATCATCTGAAGGCCTGTTTGCCAGGAAATTCAGACAGAGCTGAAAAAAAATTATAAATTTGCTTTCCCATTCATGAAAAACACTCTACTTGACTTAGACTTGGATATTGTTGACTTAAGACTTGACTTGGACTTATTAGGAATGATTTGTAAAGTGGTTCATTCTATCCCTGCAATTAAAATTATTTTCCAACGCATTTTTTTCCCTTATGCTCACTGGCTCCTTAACTGTGTTTCTAACTGCTCTTATCGGAACCTCAAAACTGCACCAATAAACAACTGAGGCCACGACAGGCCCACAAGACAAGTGACAAGTAATCTGTTGGTGAATGCAGTGCATTACCATGGTCGCATCGGCACCAAAAATAGTAAACTTTGGTTACCCGAATTATACACAGATGTAGGAAAAGATAAAATTTATAAACCTGACACACTGATGACAACTTTGAATTTCATTCAACATTTCAAGACCCATTAAAACTGGCTGGTAAATATAAAAATGTGCAAATTAGCAGATTAATGTTCAATGTCCCAGTGCCAGTGCCCCCTGTCTGAGACAAAGTGAAACTGGCAGCAAATGGGTGCCTCCCTCAGAAGTTGGCACCCTATGTGGCTGCCTGTGCTACTTATTGGACAGACTGGCCCTGACATTAACCTCCATTCAAATTTGATATTAAAAAATCTTTTTTTAACTCCTGTTAAGGATTTGTGATTTGTAACTGGCTCAGTTTTACCCCCACCCCTATATTCGGAATGATTATCTCTTACTTATATTCTTTTAGTTTGGACATAAATAATAAATAATAATAAGCTGAACTTTTATTTTTCAGATGAACCCCTAGATGGAAGCTCTACAGTTCCAGGCAACCATCATGCTATTCAGTCTTTCAGCCCTGTGTCAGTACTGTGCTAGCCTCTCGTCCACACAGCCCTGTTGGTCCTCCGTGACTGTGCTAATGATCCTCATGATCACAATAATGCTGGCAGCACTGCCAGGAAGCCTTGCTGATCAAAGCAAGCCAGCCGCGAGCGCTGTAGCGGCGCGGCAAAGAGTTAATCGCATCTCACATATGGAAGAAGTTGATAATGTTTTTTTCTTTTTTTTAGAAGTCCTTGACCTGTAAACAGACATTTTATACTGGCACCAAAAATAAAATAAGTCATGAAACGTCTTTCATGGCTTATGTCAAATGATAAGCACGTGTGACTGAGTGTATGTGTGTCCTCGTGTCCAATTTACCATTTGTTAAAGATAATCTAAGCATACTGCGCATGACTGATTATTTGCAGCTTCCCTGCCAAGACATACATGTTGATGGGATAGTAGCTAAATGGCGGAGGAAGTGAGAGTAGCCAGCTGCTCCGCCCCAAGCCAGATGCCAGTTTGCCGGAAACTGCCTCAAATAAAGGGCTTATTTAGTCATTTCAAATGAATGTAATGCTCTACAAAAGTCATGATAAACAGGACATGACTATACTCTACTACCTACATGATAAAAAACATCATTCAAGCATTCATCAGTCCTGCTGTTTTGACTTAAACCAATATAAATCCATATTCCAGTCGGCATATCCTGAGCAGAGACTGAGTGTTATGCAAATATTTCTCTAAAAAAAAAAAACATGTATGTACCAAAAGCCAATAAGTCTTGATACATGAACATACTTAGTAGATCAGGATTTTCTGAGAGCTGTACTGTCTTCTACCTGTGAAAATATATTCTGTGTTGTATTGTTTTGTGTTGCACGTGGTCAAATTGCCAAGGTCTAAACCAGGTTTCGGCATCTTGAGTTGATTTTAGCTTCACATATTTTCAATAGAAACTATACCTCTTACTGGTAAAGTTGCTTTCCACAGATAAAATAACTAAATTAAAAAGAAACGTAATGTATATTTTCATGCTATTTTTAATCGATGCTACAGTTGTTGCATCCTTTTTCATAGAGAAGACTTTTCCTTTTATACTTTTGCTACTTTTGTTATGAGTATGAAGTATTTTTTTATTTAAATACAAAATACTATATCTTCATAAAAAATCTAAATAAAATTACATCAGGTAAATGACAATGACTATTCTGCAGTGATCCTAGAAGCCTCGTGAAAGGGCCTTTTATTGATACAGCTAAGAATACTGAATTCTGTGTAGGTTTCAATTTTACCGCCTGTCTCTGAGCAAAAGTTCGAAAATATTGTACACAGCAGCTATATTGTTATCATTTGTTTCAACTTATCCTAGCGTAAACAGTTCCTGTTCTTCCAAAAAATTTACATACAATATACATTTATCAAATGCATTGCTAAATTTACCATAATTTACACAACCTTCAACCAGACTTCAAAACATCTAATTTTAAAAACAGGCCACCTCATCATATAAAGACCTAAATTCTTCCCTGATAAAGTTCACCTATTTCTACACTAGAAATTATCTGCAGCCTATGCATAGACGCCGGATGTCTGGCTAAATTTAGGAAAACAATTAGCCAAGCCCTCATTAGGCTATATTTTGCCCTCATTAACTTCTCTGACAAATTCTGATTGCTGCTAAGGCTTAGGAATTGTCACATTTCAACAAACCTGTTTGTTAATGTCAACATCTACACAACCAGTGTTGTACCATTTAACAGTTAAAATAACAATTTTCCTGTTAAAAGAATGCATATGCATATTACAATTGGCAGTATAAATATAATGGAAAAAGGGATGGCTGAAAAATGATAACTAAGTCATCAGCAATTCATCATATATTAGTAAAATACAAGGACAATGAAACTATTTAGTCCATTTTGGCGATATAACAAAACTGAGAGTGAATCTGAGTCTCAGTTAACATAATGTAGTAGTTCAGTAGTAAAGCATGTAACAGACAGAAGACACTATCATAATCCATTAACTTTATTTTATAAAATTATTAGAAAAAACAGCTATACTGTACACATGTAAGACAAGTTTGAGTAAAGTTTACTTTGCTGCTTCATTGTGAATATGAATATGCATTTGGATGCATTTGGTTTCAGAACTTGACTCAAATAGTCTATCAGGGCATATGATCTAAAATGACAAGCATGAAGTGTTATCCACCTAAAATATTTTACACATTGCAAATATGTAATACACAAAATGCAGTTATGGTATTTGATTATAAAATGTGCAAATATTATCAGTAAGACATATATTTAATGTAATCAATATAACCTTTAATCCAAAAGAAAACATGCACCAGAACTATTATTATTATTATTATTAAATTCCAAAAGAAGATTTTCAAAAGAATACATTGCAAAATATACCAAGTACTGAATCTCAAGAAATAAGTACAAACTGGTTAGCTATTTGCTGATGAAAACTACAGCTCAGGTTATAAACATCTGACTTAATTCACAACAGCCATTTTTGCCCTGATTGTCCTCAGTCTTCAGTTTGCATCTCCTAAGCAAGCAAAAGCACTATGCATTATGTTTTCAATTTAAGGAATTAAGGTTCAAGTTAGTACCACTCCCATTAAAACAAAGAAACACCTTCTTGTTTTCAACATTGTCATTTTTATTTTAAATTTGCCAATACTGACATATTAAACAGAAAAAAAGTGTACCATGGTAAATTCCTCTGCCATTAGAATCTCAAGTTTGACATACAATAGCAGAGCACGTAGACATCAATGTAGGCAGGGAGATAAAATGCCAGTTGAAATTTGTACCACAATTATTCCACCGAGCTGCAGAGCACTATGGGTTTGGGAGAGGACTTAGGTGATTTAGAAAAAATATATATATATATTTTCAAGTCACGTCTTTTTTATGACCCCACTGAAGTTTGCAAACAAAAAAAAATTAGACAGATCTGCCACCATCCCCACCCCCCAAGCAAGTTTTGCTGATCTGTGAAATTGCAGAACGTATGCTGGTCTGCGGTCATCAAAAGTCTGGCAACTCCTAGCTTATACAACCATATCCAGTTTCAAATTTATAGCTTGCACAGTCTGCAAACAAAAGCACACAGCTTACAGAGTAAAAACTAATTTTTATAAATCACTGGATGATGGTACAGTAACAATAATCTCAGCGCTTTATGCCAAATCTCAGCTCTTCTCCTCATGACCTCCATCATAACCATGTCACCAAACTAGACATGTAATGCAGTGGTCCAGAGACCTAAGCAAATGTGCCTGGCACCTATGCACTGCAGAACCTACAAAGAAAATATAACTAATGCCCAGTGGATTTGCAGATATAATTTCCATTGTCGTCAGCAGATTTTGGGTTCCCACTCAAAATTCCCCTTTTTTGAATGCTCTGCAGTAAATGTGAACTCAGTGGTTTGCAGCAAATATTACTGCTGTACTTGGTTCTGTGGTTTGACCAATCTCCCACTAACAAAAAAACAGTTTTAAACAACAAGTCACTTTACTAGAACAATTCAGACAAACTAAACAGACAACATTATTATGCATCTTATAGGCAACAGTTATTGTCAGACCCACCACACAAAACACTGTGAAGTGGCATTACTGCTTACGTTATAAAGCCTGAACTGAACAGATTAATATGCAGCAGGCTAAAACATTTGAAAGTGAAAGTAAAAACTACACACAACTGAAGACTGAGCAGCCACATTACACCGGAAGGGCCTTCTAAGCCACAAAGTGTGATTAAAAACATAAGGGAGCCTGGTGTGAACAGGAAGCTCAGCGAGTACTGGTGTTACTACCCTTAAAAATATGAAGCTCAGCCAAAGAGACAGGCAACCTGCTGTCTCTCTGCCAGTCCCAATAGGGCATGAGAAACAAATAATGGACAAATGTAATAAAACGTGCTAGTCGCCAAACAACTCCGCCATGCAGAAGATGCCATATGGCCAGGATACACGACTGAGTGGCTTAAGGAGATTAAAAAAAACAGACAGCATACAGTATGACATAATCCTTAAAAATATCTTTCGACTTATACAGCAGTCCACGTGGGGGTACTTACTGGCTTGATTGTGAATTAATTTAACAGGCAATATGATTATCGAACAAGACCAGTTATAAGACTATTTATGATGTAATCCTGTCACTCCAGCAGCGTATACGATTTAACACAGTGCCGTTTTTGAAAGCAGTGTCTTACAGGGTACGGCTCGGTATTTCAGTTGCCCTCCACCACCTGGGTGACAGGTTTGAATCCTGCCCACACTCGGTGTGAGCATGTTAGGACTCTGTGCCCATTAATGGAAGGCTGCCAGTTCAAACCCTGTGGTTGGCAGAGTGATGTCACTGCTGAGACCTTGAGCAAGACCCCCAATTGCTCCATGGAATGCTTTCCCAACAGTATGTTACTTTGGGTAAAGGTGGCAGCTAGGGCTGGAAGAGTACATCTATTCATCGTGTTCCTTTTGATACACACAATGCAACAAAGGATAACACTCACTGATATGGCCAGAACCTAAATTCACAGGTAGATGTTTAACACGGGAAATATTATGTGAGCTGGTTATGGCTATAATGGTTTGACGGTCAGTCATAATTGGCAGTTTGGGAACATTTTAGTTTCCCAATAAAGTACATCAGCACTGGAGAGAGAGAGAGTGGTTGGTAAGACCAAGACTGTCTGTTAGCTTTGATAAACCAGACTCCATGTTGCTGGAAACATATCCAACGTGCTCACTCCTTTGAGATGATCATCTGAGTCAGGAAGGGGGCAGAGAGGAAGGCGGTCTGCCCGTGGCATTTACGGAACTTCTGCCAGGAAATTGAGTGGATGAAAAAAATTATTACAGCTATAAGGGAGCTTATCACTGCAGATATGTGACCATACTCGCCAGCAGTGAACATGGGATTTAGGTCATTACAACTATTATAATATATTTTTGATTTTTTTATTTTATTTTACATATTTTCTGTGCAAATAAGTGTTAATTTTTGGGCTTCTGAAATATCCTTTTTCCTCAGTCCTCTATACCTGTCTTCCTTAGAGATTGATTGCAACTCGCATTAAATTATGTAGCAGGCAATGGCTGAAAGCCCTTTAAGCTGCTTTACGCACTGACATAAATCAGGGCACAGGTGCGAATACAAATTCCCAAATCCCTATATGAGCAGTTTTGTTAGTGGCTGCCGTTGGAGATTCGATCATCAAATGCAAACCTGCATTTAAGAATAAAGTAACTTTTTGAATCTGAGCCATTAAGAATGAATTTGTAAGAGGCCACATGCATGTTCTTCTAACCTTATTATTAGGCTGCAGTCATCATATGAAGCAACCAATATTTCAGTGGTGTATTCAAATGAATTATTGGAATAAGTGCGTAATGTGCCATTTACAGCCAGCATGCATCTAGAAATCATTTATCCCTGCACCTTTCATAACAGCTTACCAACTACAGGGCTGCTGTGCAAGAGGGACTAGCTAAGGATAAATTCATTAACAACAAATGTATTCGATCTGTACACCTATTAATTATTTTATAAGACCGCTGTCTCAGAGTGCTCAAATGAGGGTTTTTATTTTTGTCAAATGTCCAGATATAAGCCTCACTTCCAATCCCGTCTGCATGGAGTCACTGTGTCCGACCTCTTCATTGTTGGCAGAGATACTGACCACAATAGAATACAAAAATATATGTAAATATAAGTAAAAATACGTAATACATTAAAAACAAGTTTGTTGAATAAAAATTTCAGCCTCACTTTATGATGGATCTAGAAAAAAGTAAGATATCTATTCCTATTTTTATGACCATTTAACGATCTTGCTGATAACTAAACCTAGCGTTTTTTCTCTTTGGAGGCAGTTATGTTCATTGGATAAATTAAGATGTTTTTAAATGAAAAATCCACAATTGCAATCCTTCTCTTTCACAGTGTCCTTGTAAACAATGTCACTGAAACAACGCCTTTGAAGGTGCTGTGCCTCAGAAGCGGAGGCTGGCCACTGATGCCAGGCTGAAAGAAAAGCATAGCATGCACTGTATGCAGTGTACAGGAATCCTGCATAACTTTAACCTCAAATCATTTTGCAAGTTTTTGATACATGAATCCAATTCATTACACAGCATCTATCCATCACCACTGATCCAGTATAGAGTTTCAAGGTCATTATGCATCACTGCAGTAAAAAAAAAAAACTTAACCTTCGAGGTCAGAAAAAAATTGAACTTTTGAGGGTACAGTTACTTGTCTCTGGAGCTGTACTCTAAAAGGTCTGCTAGTTGTACCCTAGCTGTAGTTAAATGTACCTTTAGTGTAATTTAAAGTACAGAAATGGACTCTGAGGAACATTTTGTACCATATACATTAATGTTGTTTGTACCTTGGGAACAAGGCTGCACCAGGACTGTACCCCTTTTTTCTGACAGTATATAGCAACGAAACAATTGTACAGTATGCATGCATGTCGCACTCTACCAGAGCTTCCCTAAACCTTGTGCTGTAAGGCAGACTGTACTATATAGTGAACAAAACACTGGCAGACACAGTGTGGGTCAAACTCCATGTGCCACCCTAGGCAAGCCCCAGTCACTAATGATCTTCATGTTCTGCGGCTGTGTCCCAGAACCACCACAGCAGGTATGGCCATTAACGCAAAACTTAAAGGTTCCCTGTTCTAATCCCAGGAAGAGCCCCACTACTATAACCATCGGAAACAGAACCAGTAGATTTTCCTTCAGCAACATAGTAATAAGAATAAGCATCATCATTATTATTGCTGTTGTTGTTATCATCTTCTTCTTCACCATCATCATGGATCGTCAGCCTGTCTGTGGGAATTCAGGCTAGGTTTCTAAGTAGCTGTTGTGTTATTAAACGTGCTCATGCTATAATATGGGATATTTTATATAGCGTGTCTAAAATATCCAACTGCTGCACAATATAATATCTTTTTTGTTATTGTGTACAATAAGGATATCAGGCATCCTTATGTCAAAATGCATGAGACCGCCCTCAACCTGTCTCGAGTTTCTACGAAGTTACGTAGAAGCACTTTATGTTTCCTGCTCCCTTCTTTCGCTCTCCCTCGAGCTTTATCCCATCTGTCGGTACGCGCAGCCAACCTTGCAGGGATGACCAGCAATGCGTGCAAAAGCAGCATGTGACTTGCAAAAGTGGCAAATAAAAAAAAAACACGACAGCAAATTAAGCTGCAGATTAACACGCGCACACAGCTTTAAATGATCATTATGGCCTATATATACCTCCGCATGTAAAAGGTAGAAATATGATTTTAAAAATCGCAAAAAAAATAAACATGCAAAATTATTTTGCAGGCAGCACGAAAAAAATAAAATAAGAATCATCACAGTACTCCAATACATTTTTAGCACTACATTTTCAATTCAACATAGTTACCTTTTCTAACAAAACATTACCTGGCTGGCTATGGACAGAAAGAGCATGAAATTTTGTCTATGAAAGGTCAACTGAAGCTGGCAGTTTCTTGCAGAGAATGTTGCAGAAATAACTGTACAGCAGTGACCACTCTGCCTACCCTGGTTCTGGCACCGAAAGGATCACTGATGGCAATAAACTATACGGACTCGATTTTTAAATAAATACCTATTAAGAAGTATATTCAGAATATTAAAATGCTGTAAACTTAAGTCAGGCCTTCGTCTTACGGAGCCGTGTGTCTTACAGTAAAGTCCCTTAGTCACAAGGTTCCAATCACTGCAGTCTCGCCTTAAAAGTGCGCTAAGAAGTTATCCTAAATTGTAAAATTGTCACACAAAGGCAGAGCAGGTTAACACTTGCGCATATTGATTTTAAGCACAACATAAATGAAACGTGCAAGAGTCCAGCCTAATGTGCCGAACGCTGACCTTTTACTTGCGTCTCGTAGTCCCCGATAATTTCTTTGTCCTTCTTAAACTTCTGGCTTGACATGTTGAGATTAGGATGCTGCGCGCGCCGCGGAAACAAGCAAGGCTTCTATCAGACGTTTCGGTATATGAACATCGGGGTTGCCATCGTACACCGGCGTGCAATTTCAGTTCTCTTTCTCGGATGACAAAAGCATTATTCGGCCAGTGATCAGTTTTCAGCTGCATCGGGTCTTTTTCCTGCACGGTAACACGCGGCGGCACGCCTGTCAATGGCCATGGCACCGGGATTTGCGGAGTTTTTACAACGCGATCTGAAAATGCTGTATGAAAGTGGCTTGATTCGTACAGCAGACGTCACGTCGGATTCCGCCCACTGCTACCCTACATATTTCCCAGGTCCCTCCGTGTACTCAGCTGTCCATATACCGCGTAATCCTGGCATCATACGCTGACACTGACACTATCGCCAACGCAAAATGGTCACTCTCACGTGAAAATGTTTAAAAAGCAAATCAGTGCTTATATTTAGCGATACTCTATTCTCATTAAAATTAGGTCATGCGTCTGGTAGTTATTTACTTATTAATGTGATGTGGCCATTAGTACATTGTGATAAAACGTAAGTCATGCAGGCATTTCTTTTTAATATCTTGAATATATATTTAGCAGTCATTATGTGTGCAATAGACTGCGGAACATTATGTTTCCGAACTGGGGTAGTGTTTTAATTCAGAGCTGACGATATAGATTTTTGTGTGAAGACACGGGGTTTGAAAATGCGAACTGTATAGCGCAGATCGCCACCGTTCCCGACGAGGCGACACCATCGATATCCTAAAGTTATAATGCGAATCTGTGGTCAAACTAATTTTGAAAATTTGAGAAAATTGGTATGTCGTGTGTCAGAACAAATTCATATAATTAGGCTTCCCCCTCTTAATTCAGAACAATTCTGTAAACAGATAAATACGCTTATAACTAATAGATATGTGGTAAATATTAGCATTATTGGTAGCATGGACAGAAACTTCAGAATCTATTGCTAAAAAAATATTAATACAATCAACTGCATGTTCCAAATAAGCTCACACTATAGCGTAGTCTGTCATGTATTATTCCAAAAGAACTGCTAGTCACTGCCATTAAGTGTAGAATGACAATCAAATATGAGAGTGTCCTGATCAGGTAGCTTCACTGGGAACCCCTGACATACCGTAGTGCATGTATAAAGTGTATGTATGTGTATGAAAATAGGGACGAATTGGAATTCAAAACAGAACATTACATGATCCACCCAGATACAATGCATGCATTTACTATCAGTCAGTTCAAGTGCATCAAGAGGAGAGCTTCTCTGTATGACGCTATTTGAATTTATTTACCCGTATTTGAATGTGTTCACCTGAACTTGAGTTTCATTACCTTAATATAGTGACCTGAATTTACCTACTGCCCCCTTGTCGGTGCAAACACTCCACAATAGGAACCTGATACTCGGCACTTCACAAGACGACACACCTACATTCACTGACATAGCTACATATCACTGACATAATTTACACAAGTTTTCACATTGTGTAAGGTCTGGTGCAAAGCATGCGGATCCACGCGCAATTAAGCCCTGCAGCATCACATTGCCCCCTACCAAAAGGGTCAGCCATCCCCGGCAAGTTCCAAGTCCACCACAAAATCCCGCAAACGCTTGGAGGGCCAGTGCTGCCTCCCTGAGTCCCTGGCATACCTCCACCCTCCACTGCTTTCTTGTTCTAGACCACTGCAGCTCTAGCTAGGGCGTGATATGGTGCCCGGCGGTCCCTGTGCAGGACCACAGCCTTACAGTATGTCGCTCAGGCAGTAAACCACATCAGAGAGGTTCTTGAGGTTCTACATCAGTCCCCTCCAATGACTGTTCAGCTTGGGCTACCACCCCTTCTTACGGATGAGACCCAAATGTGGAAATCCTGCCCACGGCTACGTGCATGTTTAGCATGCTTCTACCAGGCGGTCGGTGCACCCTGGTGTTGTCGGGCCAGCTTTGGCACACCCCTCAGAGGCTCTCAGAGGCAGCATAGGTGCTCCATGCTAGGATTCCTCGGTACCTCTAGCTCCGGGGGTGGCCCGAACACCAGGTCCATTGGGGGGCCCAACTCCCGCCCCAAACATCAGCACAGCTGACATGTATCGAATGCTCTCCTGCACTATGGTTCGGTATACCCAGAGGACCAGGGACAGGTGGAGGTCCCAGTCACACTGGAGGTGGGCAGCCACAATGGTGAGCTGTGTGTATGATTTAACTGCTCCGCCAACCCATCACTTTCAGGGTGAAGGGAGGCGATGGGGGCCTGTGCAATAGCAATGGTGAGCTGTGTGTATGATTTAACTGCTCCACCAACCCATCACTTTCAGGGTGAAGGGGGGCGATGGGGGACTGTGCAATAGCAATGGTGAGCTGTATGTATGATTTAACTGCTCCACCAACCCATCACTTTCAGGGAGAAGGGGGGTGATGCGGGCCTGTGCAATAGCAATGGTGAACTGTGTATATGATTTAACTGCTCCACCAACCCATCACTTTCAGGGTGAAGGGGGGTGATGCGAGCCTGTGCAATGGCAATGGTGAGCTGTGTGTATGATTTAACTGCTCCGCCAACCCATCACTTTCAGGGAGAAGGGGGGTGATGCGGGCCTGTGCAGTAGCTGAGC
>JAODKM010000099.1:24996745-25013739 GCA_026780845.1 Petrocephalus sullivani | reverse complement strand
TATGATTGATTATAATTGAGCTAATTTCTGTGATATGATGTGCATTATCTAGCAATGTTCCTTATCTACAGTTAATTTAAGTTTCTAATTTTCTTATCGTTTAAATTTTATATAACGATAAGTTGAAAAATCAGCATTATCCCCTCTGGGGATTATGCCAATTTATTTATTTATTTTTGAAAATTTTACCAATTTAAAGTGTTACATCTGCATCTGTCTGTGTGTGCTTGTGTGACTGTCTATCTATCCATCTATTCAGATTCCATATTCCAGTTCTGGTTCCAGGTTTTCCGTCTCTCCATAAGAACACTGTGTCGAAGGTCGAAAAACCAGTTCATCATCTAATTTCTGTTTCCTGTTTCTCATCCCCCGGCAAAATAAAAATAGACCAGCAACCCCGTTCGGGAGCTTTTTGCTGCCCTTGTCTTTGTGTATTTGTGATTACTTGTATGTGTATCCTATGTATTGTGACCTCATTTCTGGCTCTTGGTGACATCTCTTTGAATTACTATTTGGCTTTGGTAATTTCTGTATTCAAAATTTGTATTTGTATTTTGACCCCATATTCGGCAATTGATGGCATCTTTTGGATTTCGATTTGGACTTGGGGCTTTGCGTAAATTATGTAAATATTGCAAAAGTAATCTTACATAGGGGCTGTAGGGAGTGACGGCTATTTATTTGGTAATACTTGTGGGGACACAAATACTTAGTAGTATCTCAGTCACTACTGAAGAACAAATCATGAACAAATATAGTCGCAACTTAAGATGAAAGATGTGTCATGATTCATCAATGATGAACAAACATGAGCTCAGTATTTAACTAGTCTTATTCATTATTTGTTCCTTCAGTACTTCCTTGAGTAGTTCACTAAGATATACAAAATGAGCAGACAAAGTAACAAATACAATAATTACTTGGGATATTAGTTACTCATGATTCATTGATGATGAACAAGCATGACATCAGTTTGTAAGTAATACTTAGTTTGTGGTTAATGAATACATAATTTGTGAATAGATGGGTTCATTTTGTCTCTGTCTTTGTGAATAGTTAGGCAGTTAGGTTAGCGATTCTTCTTCAGTTTACATTTTTCTTTTGGTTTAGGGGGTGTCCTAGCTGGGATTCACTTAGTTAGCGCACTTGTTTTGTTTATTTTCCTGGTTGGTGCCACTCCTGATGTTCACCCTGGTGTTTTGTATCCCTGATTTATCGAAATGTACCTAAAACATAGCTCCAGCTTTGCTGTCATTGTTTTTTGCATCCCCTTTACCCTCTCTCCCTTCCCGTTCCCTGTTCTGTCCACATTTCCTAGACTTGGATGTAACCACTGACTGAACCACGTTTCTCCAACTAAGCGCCTCTAGAGACTGCTCGGCCTGGGGTTGAGAAACACTTAACAACTTTATCCTGAGCACAGGTGATCTGGTATTTGTATCATATTTCTCTTTTGTATCCAAAATGTTGCAAACTAAACATTTGAAACACCACCCTATAAACCCAGAAGCAGATCCTGGCTAATTTGCTGACCTTTGGTCAATATTCAGATATTCACTTTCAGCTTATTAGGCGACAGATATTCACAACCCAGAATAGGACAAGTGAGACAGAATATGGATCGACGAACATATATATATGTAGCAATACATTAGGAAATTTGCCTGAAGCAATGAGAAATGATGTTCTGCTGTGCAGAATTGTCATTTTGGTACTGAGATTACACTGTCATTTGAGGAACGCTGCTACTGCACATTTAACTGGACCCTACAGGACAGAAAGTGGTTTTGTAATTTGATATTTATGTTCTGGCTCCCTCTGCTGGGGAATAATATCACAGCTCAAATAAGAGAAAATTTATTAGGTCAGAGAATTTTGAGGAATGTAATTTTAATAAGGGTGGTAACAATCATCGTTTTGCATCGGTGCAATTAAAGTTCACGATGCGATTACCCCTATTTAGAAAGTGTACACCAGATTCAATTTGATGAAGATGAAATTGATATGCACCGTTTCTAATGTCTTTGCATTGGAAATGTCCGATTTATTAATTTATGATCATTAGTAGAGGCCCTGTGTTTGAGCCTATAAGGTCCAATATTTTTTTTACGAATAATTTTCTATTCGGATTGATTCCGTCTCTGTATCGGCACCACATCGAATTATGTAGGCCTAGCAGCATATTCTTTTGCATCGCATATAATCATGTTGAATCGCATTGTGTTTAACCAAATCGCACTGAATCACACTGCATCACAACAAGGGTGAATCATATGATGTTGCTTTAGTAATACCTTCATATGCATCTTTAATGTATTGGATTGTTGCCAGTGCAACAAGATGTGTACTGCATGGTCTCAGTAATGAAGATGCACAGCCCAGATTTCACTATTCCCCTAAAAGTATGCAAATCACTTGTGACAACTTGTTGTCAATATTGTACCAACCTTCTAACTGTGGCTAATTTCCTTCACTGCATCAAAATGATGTTTCACTCACTGAAACATAATGGCACATCCGACCCTAATGTTTCTTGCCCATTCTGGTGTCCCCGGCTTCTCTTTTGCTTTCCTGCTCCTGTTTATGTTCCACAAAGCCTTTTGGTTTTCCCCAACGCCTGCCCTCAACTCCAGTGATTCCAGGTCATGACAGAGTGACACTCCAGTACTTTACAGCCAAAAGTCCGACCCCAGCTTCCAGGTTTCCCTTTATCCCATGGACTGGATACCCCGAGTGCCTCAGCTTGGGGGGTTGAAGAGGCTAGTATCTGGCTCAGGTGAGCCCTCCGCTGCTCCTCGCACCCAGCCCAGACTGCTGCCGCGTCTCAGCTAAGTGAGGTCTCTGTCGCTCCATCCAACCCTCAAAGGTCTGACCTTGGAGAAGCTGCTGCTGGCCCCACATGCACATGTATGATACATAAATGGGAATTGAGAAGACTTAAAAAATAAAGTTTAGCCTTTGATTTAATCTGTAAAAATTGATCAATTTACATATGGATATTTCACTAGACTGGTTTCCCTCGAGAAATTCTGAGTGAAATGTTTCCATAATCTGGATCGATAAAATATCAGCCAACATGTTAACAGCAATGAATGAACAGAAATCAGTTTCATGAAACAAAATTTCATGAGCAGCTATACTAAAATGTAAAAATACAATGCATTGTCATGTTTTTAATACGGCAAACAAGTGAATCAACATATTAGATGACCCACAAATCTATTTATGGAACTATTGTCATTCCATGATTGCTGTGAGACATGTGGGCACAGGTGAAAAACACTGGGCAACTGCAAACAAAAGACATTAAGGTAGTGATGCACGAAAATGCGTAAATATTGTTTACTCACCACACGAATGATACTAAGTATTTAAATTCCAAACAGGTGAAACCATAATAGGAGTGATTCATTGTGTGATTGTGCTACTGTTTCTGTTAATGACACATGTTTCATAATCAATGACAGGAAGAAATCTCAGAGTGGGATCTCATGAGAGAGATTCATTTCATAAGGTAGATAAATGTTGTATTTACAGCGAAGGTTTAGTCCCTTTGATACATTCACTTTTTGTTGGGGGTTCTTGGTTGCCTTCTTTAGTGGTATTGATAAAACGGAGGAATACTTTATCACCTGCCGTCGACCTGCAGTCATTGCTGAACAGCAGTGTCAGAGTTTTGCAATTCTCCGTCGATTCCCAGCAGAGGCACCTTTTTGTTGCAGGTCTACTGTGTGCCAGATATGACAGACCGGCAACTGAGAAAGTGGATTAGAACTTGTTCAACTGGCTTAACTTCCCTGACATTGACCTCCTGCAGCAGCCATTTCTTTCCTGAATGTAATTTGGAAAGTATTTCAAATTCTGACACATCTTCCTTTTATTAACATGTTTGTTTGGAAATGCTCATACCACCATCAATCATATTTCACAATAGAATAATATCTCAGGTTACAAATATACTGGACCACAGATCGGAAACACAAATAGCTTTATACAGATTCTTCATTAGTTTTCTACAGTAATTAATTCTGTTCTAAAATGAAGATACTTGAAAATGACATATAATTTTTTTTTTAATAACAAAGAAGTGGGAGTGTTCAGAGAGAGATTTTATCATCAGGTTCATCACCACCCAGTCACCTCAAAATCAACACTCATTTCCACATTCACAAATGAAGCAAAGTCACGGCATATACAAACTGAATCCCCATCCTGGAGTGGGCCTATTATTATAATAAGAAAAAATTCACCGTGACTTCTCAGAGATTAAATTTTTAATAATGATGACAATGATTTCATTTTTAACATATGAAACTCACTTGTGTCTTCAGACGGGAATCTACTAAAACATATTGCCGCCTTGAGTGTAGTCTCACATTCACGGGTTATGCAGTGTGGTATTTAAATGGCGTGACTATGCGGCCTAACCTGCTTTACCCCGCTAAAAGCCGGTACAGTTTGGCACATAAAAATGTTGCTTGTTCTATACTTCCTGTAGCTTAGGCTTATTGCAGCTCCACAAAATAAAATTATAATAATTAAAACTAATTCACCCCACAAAAAAAAGAATTACACCACTTTTTTTAATTGATATATGATTTACTGTAAAAAGGTTTAGTTATTTAACATACCAATAACTAGGCCTACACATACTTGGATTATAAATGTTTCTTTAAATAAGTAGGTGGACTAATTTTAAACTTGATAATCACTGCATCAGAGGTGGCTTGCCAGAAAGCGATCAATCTTAGTGAATAACGAATTAGATAAAGTAGTGCATAGGGAAATGACGAGCGAGGTCTATTTCAAAAATAACGAACGAACTTTAAGCAGTACTTTGTTGGCTCCTCCCCCGCCTTCGCGTCAGAAAAGCACGGACTGTCGATGACAGGAACATCGATCCCACGTATTTCAATGGTGAAATGTGTTGTATGTGTTAAATGTAAGAATATTATAAAATAATTATAAAATCAATATAATTAATAATAATTAATAATCAATAAATTAACCTATTTGTTGAAAATATAAAAATCTCAGAATGGGATGCTGCTTCCTTGTAAAAAGAAGAGCAAAATGGAAAGGAAGTAAAATTTCTCAAAAGAAGCCTTAAAACGATTTATTGAGGAGGTGGCCAAAGATATATTAATATAATAATTACTGCAATGCTGTGCAGCAAACTACGGACAAAAACCGCATTGCAACATTCAGGGGGAAATTGTAGAACTCCCGAGGACTTCTGTAAGCACCAGAATCTTCCACATGACCAAAGCACACTCTACAGCAGTGTGTGTTCTTTGGTGTGTGGTGTTATACCTCTCAGCCACGGTTAGGGGGTTCAACACTGGAGTTAGGTAGCAAGTATTCACTAAGAGGGTGCCTCCCAATAACCAGCCACCAGCAAATTCCTCCTAGCACCATCCTTTGCCATCTGACACTCCGAAGTTGCACTAGACAGAAGCATCATGTGTGCTCCCAAGTCACTTGGAGACAATGTCTGTAAAATGTCCTTGATTGTTGCATGTCACCTGCATAGACATTTAGTACCAAGAATATTTTTTCAAGAGGCTGTGAATATGAATAGGGTTGAGGATACAAGGTATGCCTGCAGTGGCATGAAAACCAATTTTAATGTCATGCAAGGCATCCCCTCCCAGTGGTCATTGTATGTAGTTTTGCACACGGCACAACAGAAATGTGATCAACGCATGCACAGATGCAGGACACAGTGGCCTTGCTGAGCCCATGTGCATCTGTAGGTCTGCAGGAGTTCACCGCTGGCATAAAGGCAGAGAGAAGTTGCACAGTGCAATGAGGGCAAAATCCCAGTGTCTACATCTTTTCAATTTATCCTGCACCAGACTAAGGAGGCTCATTATTTCATTGCAGGCCAGCCTGTATTTCTTTATGAATTGTTCATTACGGAGATGGTCTATGGGGTTCGTCACCAGCCGCAAAACAGCAGTTAGACAAGCAACCTAGCTTCCTGGACTTTGTATTAGGTTGACTTGCACAATTTCTGTCATTACTTGTCATGAGGGGTGATTCACCTGCCCAGATCAAAAGATGTGACTGAACACATAGCTATTTTGACTGGTTACACATTATGTAGCATACCAGAATTCATGAATTGTGCCCCATTCCATTCATTAATTGGATTTTGAATTGACTGTAAGATACTGAATTGGAATGACAGTAAGACAAAATTAAATAATTTCAATGCAATTCAATGCAATCATACAACACATGAATGTCATTTAATCTAGCAAAATATAAATACATAATAGATTTACTTCCAAGATGGTAGATGTATATATTGACCTTATATATATATGTACTAGTGAGTGAACCTTGCATGATTGTAAGATAAAAATCAGGTTGCTGTTTTAGCCTATTCTAACAATTTGGATTTGGGTTATGATGCCCCTCTAAGACATTTTCCATGTGCATATATTTATTGTTTTTGCATATTTTTTTGTGCGTCATCATTTCTGAGGAGTCTGTAATAGTTTTTCTTTTAAGTATTTAAGATTTAAGAAAGGGTTACTTTGTATGGCTGAAAAAAAAATCTTTGTGTGTGCCACACATACACTTGGCCAATAAATCTGATTCTGATTATTTATTCAACACTTCACATGTGGCATTTAGTAACTTGCACAGACTTTTCAGTCAGGTGTTCCAACTGGGGGGCATGGCCAGCGGGTACTCCGTAAATATTCGTGATCGCGGGGGGTGAACATGCTGTGTAATCCATTTCAAATATTAAGCTGTATTGTTAGACCTGCACTTACACTATGCATGTGAAATGACTCCCATTTTAATTCTACTTCCTTATATTCAAATTATAATCGCGAGTCTGCTACGTGTTCTCAACCAATTTTATGAATTGCGTTTGGTTTTCATGGTTATTCTCAAGTCAATTTTGAATGGTGCACAACCCTGTTATGTACTGAAATTGCACACAGGAGTTACAACAAACAAATTTATAGTCTATATTATAATTTTATACTTCAATATTGACTGTCTTATTATATCACTGTCTTATTATATCGCATTATTACGTTGTCCAAAGAAGACCGCCAGTGTGTTTTTGTGATCTATTTTGGCCGATCTCTGCGTCTCTGTGACAGAACAGCAGGCAAAAGTTCAAATAACGAACTACTTAGGAAATAACGAGTGGGTCGGGTCTCTCGTAAATCTACGAATCTTCTTTAACTACGGAGCTAATTAACGATCAAGCTTAAGTATTAGATAAATAACTTACTTAGCGCTACGAAGCTTTCGGGAAAGCCACCCCAGATCAGTCTTTCCGTAACCCTTCCCCTTCCCGTTTCGTGAGAGAGAGAACTTTGATGACACATTTGGTGACACATACCGGGAGGGCACCCACTGCTGCAAGGTACTAATTCCTCTGCTCATTCGTACTCTAAAACAGAAATAAAACCATACCAAGGAAGCACGCAGCTGTTCCGAAGAGATCGTTATCATGATTTTTACAGTTTTAGTAACTCTTCTATGTTTCATAGTTTTTTTATTTATTTACACAACTCGAACGCGGTAAGTTAATAGCTATCCCTTTAACTACTAAAGCATTAACTAATATTTATCTGTAATTATCTGTAACATTTATTCCATTCGCTATTTAGTAAGCTGGTTCTTAATGCTGAATGCATTCTATGATATCTGTGGAACAATGTAAGACTTGTAGGCTACGTGTTTTCAATTTCGACTAGACATGGTTGACATTGCTGTAAAAGTAATCCGCCCTTTTTATTTTTATAAGTATACATTCTTAATAGATAATCATGTATATACTCTTTAACACGCATGCTTAATTGCGGTATTCGTAAGTCTTTTATAATAGACCTATCATTGCCTTAAATGTCTTAAAATCAAACGCACTCACCTAATGGTAACTGATAGGAAAAATTAAGACATATATGTATTTGGATTGACATAAAAGCAACGCATTTTGACAGCTTCGCTAATAAGTCTCAGGTAATTACTTTCCAGGAGACCAAATAGTCTATGTTCTTATATATATACGTGTAATGTCACGCCAAACTGATTCCCGAACAGATACTTTATTGTACAAAACGTTGTTCGTGGATGATGGGTGGAATTCAAATGGATATGCAGTATATCTGGCGTATTATGTTGCAACTGGAATTGTATATTATGTTAGAGATACTGGAGGTTTTATGTAAAAGAAAGAACAGTTCATTCCTCTGAAAGTTTTTCTTACAATGTGCCACGGAACTTCCTTCCCCAAATAAACACTGGCATCACTTCAGTTTCATGGATCGCCTGCGAGTCAATTACTTACAGAAAATATCTGATATCTGATGATCTGATCTAATGATATAGGCCTACTGTTCAATTGACACTTTTTGCCAGTATTTGTTACTTAAATGCTGACGTTTATAAGATCTTGTATAACTGGGATAGAATTACGAACGACTAAGTGCCATTTAAATACAGACCACAATAAGGCACAAGAACAAACCGATCGTGAGAAATTATACATGGTTCCCCTTTTTGTATGTTTATATACCTCGCATTTCACTCTAAATGCAGGTTAAAGCATGAGCCGCCATTAGACAGCGGCTTTATTCCGTGGCTGGGACATGCTCTTGATTTTTCAAGAGATGCCGCCAAATTTTTAGCGCGAATGAAGAAGAAGCATGGCGACATTTTTACAGTAAGTCTTTTTAAATTATTCACTGGCAATGTGGCTATTTTGATGTATGGTGAGGCTATGCTTTGCTATATGGTGTGATTGCGCGTCTTTGAAATCCACGTCTACATGAGCATAGCAGGCCTATCGCCAGAGATATTAAACCTCCGATGTGTGCTGAGCATGACATTGTCTTCTGATTAAGTTACAATTACTGTACAATAATTATGTTTTGTAGGTCCGAATTGCTGGCCACTACATAACTGTGCTACTGGACCCTAAGTCATATGATGCAGTTCTTCAGGACTGTGATTCATTTGACTACAGCAACCAGAAGTTGGTTCAAAAGGTGTTTGACCTAAACCGGCCAAATAAGAACCAAGCTGACGAGAGGTTGTGGTTGAAGCAGTATGTACCTAAACTAACCCTCTGTGTGAAAACCGCATGTTTCAACATGTCTGAAAACCATGTGAGAGCTGCTTTGAAACAGGCAGACAACACCCACAAATCTGTCTGGAAGAAACCTGCACAATGCTTAAAAAAAATCATGCTAAACTTTCTAATCTACCATGAACTGAACTGTATGAGAAAACAACCCCTCAGTATGGCCCTCGTGAAAATTCTCCTGGGGAAAAAAAATCTGGTTTATATTTTTTGAGGGAGCAGTTGTGAAAGTGTAGATCTCGAGTATGAGTGAAACATGGCATAAAAGATGACATTGGTGACATGGATTATCTCTGTTATTTCAGACATTTCCAAGGACAGAACCTAGTCCACCTGTGTAACTTAATGAACAAGAACATTCAGGCCCTGGTGAGGTCACCTGAGCCTACACAAAAGACAACCAGCTGGAAAAAGGATGGACTTTTCAACTTCTGTTACAGTTTGCTCTTTAAGTATGTCTTGTTTTATTTGGGATTTTTGTACAACGTCCTCTTTAGTACCCACAGGATTACGACATATATTAACTACACATTCGTAACTGGTCTTCCAAAAATTCTTGCAAAACATACATCGATATGATCTTATTTCATAAATTTTCTGTTTACCTACAATTTCCTGTTCATCTCAAGGCATTTTGTATGACTGCCTACTTTTTCATATTAGTTTGACAGCGTCATCTCGGATTGCTGCTAGCTTTCAGCACGGCTTTCCGTGTGTTATACTTAATCTTCCGTGTCCAAGGATTCCACTGAGATGTGCATGTATCTGATGTGTCTATCTTTGTGGCCTGTTACTTATCAGATCAAAAAAAATGCACAGTCCAAAAAAAAGCAATTGCATTATAACAGACAGGAATATGGCTATATTCTTGATGTTATTCTTACATCAGCAATGCATTCAGTTGTGGAACTGAGCAAAGTCCATACGACCGTGTTCTTAATCAGAAGCCAGTGAATATGAGGACAGTCACTGACTGTGGCTTATTGGTTAGTTTCTTTGTTTTGGTCACATTTAATGGTTTTACTTTTCAACTGGAATCTTGTCTGTGTTTGCAGTCGTAGCTAGTATTCCACAGCTGGTAGTCTGGTATGGGATTCATTTTTTTTTTTAGCTTTCACCCCCCATTTTCTGGTTTCGACATCCTGTTTCCTGTTTGTAGGTTCCCAGTGTTCCTCACTTGAGTATGCTCTTTGATCTGGCCCCACCCATCCAGAACGGGGGTGCGTTTCCCAAAAGCTCCTGTTCGCAACTAACGTAGTTGGACTCATTCCGTTGCATGGATTTAACTGTGTAAGTTGCTAATGTAGACATCGACTATGCTTTTGGGAAACGCACCCCTGCATAGTTGTTGCTGGCCTGTTTGAGACTTGAGAATGGACAGTCCTGTTTAGAGTGTCACTTTTTGGACTGTTTGTGTGTTTTAGCTGAGTTCTGAAATTGCATCCTTCGTACTGATGTCTAGCCTTTGTACATGGGAAAGTATATAATGGATGCAGGCTGGATGACCTTTTCAGAATCACTTAATCCTAAGTATTTTTTATTGCTCAGGTTTTTTTCTGCTGTTCTTCAGTTACCCAAGATTAAAGCCTTTTGGTGAACAAGTCCTTAATGTTATATTTTGTTTATTTTATATTTTTGGTTGTGTGTAGTGAGCACTTATTCACCTCCCCTCTTTAGGGCTGGGTACTGCACACTGTTTGGCCAGGAACAGAATGGAACCACAGTAAATGAGGTCTACAAAGAGTTTCGGACATTTGATGGCCTCCTTGCAAAAACGGCACGTTCAAGTCTGAACTCGGGTAAGAAGCACGATATACCGGAATGTTTAATAACTGCTCTTCAGGAATGATCAGCTTTTTGAATAAATTAGCATTTAACAGCACGTATAATGGCCCATTTGTGTAAGCTTGCTCCAAAGACACGTCATCAGCTGGCTGCCCACAGAGGAAAGCCACAGCCAGTATTATGAGCCGCATGCTTCCATTAGGGATGCCACTAATGAAGATGTTTCTATCGAAACATATTCTTTCTAAAGAGATAACTGATAGTTTCATATGTTGCACAGTGGCACAGAATTTTTGCCTTACGCCTCCAGGGTTGGTAGTCCTAATTCCATCTGTGTATGTGTGTGGAGTTTCCACATGCTCCCATGTTGCACAGGTGTCATTAAGTTCCTCCTCCAGTCTAAAAAAATGCAGTTAAGCTTATTGGTGTCTCTAAATTGCCCGTAGTGTATCGCGAGTGTGTGCCCTGCAGTGGACTGGCATTCTGTCCAGGGAACAACACAGTATCGTGCCCTGGGCTCAAATTGGATAGCAATAGATATGTTTCATGGAAGTACCTGTTTAATACTTGGACTGCGTATCCTGGCTTGAAAAAGCCCACACCTTCATATTTACTTCATAAACATGGACCCGTTATAGCTCTGTCTTCAGCAGGATACTTTGGTATTAACCACCAAAATTTTTATGTATTTAGTGTTTTCATACATTCCTCAGCTACCTCACACTTTCCTATTATATAGGTATCTGCCATGAATTTCATGAGTATCCCTCCAGTCTTTCATCTGTGTGCCTCCCATTGGTTAAACCAGACTCATCTGTGTGCCTCCCATTGGTTAAACCAGACTCATCTGTGTTTCGTACTCTGTGACAGTGGAGAAGAGGGTGGCTCGCTCAGCACGCGAACGCTTATGGGACCTACTGTCCGCTTCCTGCCAGGGCCGGCCCGCTGTTTTAAACTCATGGCAGCATAAATACCAGGACCATCTGCAGAAGATGGGCTTGGACAAGGAGTCTCAGCGGCGTGCCATGCTGCTGCAGCTCTGGGTCACGCAGGTGAGGAGTTTGTTACCGAACCCTTGAGCATGGTTATCTTTCTGCTCTGCAGAACTTTTTTGTGCTCTCTCTTTCACCAAGTCCTAAGATTCATGAAATATCGCAAAGTATTGCTGAATATAAATTACTGATCATAGCCTTCTACTCTATTCTGTGGTCCTAAGGACAGTGTTTCCCAACCCAGTCCACGGGGAACCTTGGAAAGTCCATGCTTTCCCAGCTCCCAGCCAATCAGGAACACAGAATACGTGGTACATGTATGCTGGGAGCTGAGAGGAAGCAAAAATGTGTACTATCCGGGGTTCCCCGAGGACTGGGTTGGGAAACACTGCTAAAGATGTAGTTTAAACCAATGTCAACAGTAAGATTGTATATAAAGCTCTCCATTCTATAAAGAAGCAGTTATACCAGTCGTCAGAGTCGTCAGAGGTCTACGAGAGCGAGCAAAGCATATCGTTGCACTTCAATGAAAAACACAGATCTCCAAAAATCCAGGCATTTTCTCAGTAACTACTTTACGAAATAAAGCTAAAACGAGGCACCATTAGTACCGCAGATTGAAACCTACAGTACAGTATCTGTACACAGCAGTTAGTGAATGGTTTAATGTTTTAAATGGACCCAGATGGTTTGTTGTCAGCAAATACGTACTTACACGGTTTTCTTATCATGCATTCCAGTGGCAGATGGTTAGTTGAAGCCTTATATCTTTGTTCATCTATTGATGCCCTGCCAGGCTTTTACTGCAGTTGTCTTCGGTTGTTGCTTGGACCTGGGTCTTTCTGTCTTCAGTTTTATCTTCAGCAAGTAGAACGCATGTTCATTTGGGTTGAAGTCAGGACTCTGCCATTGTATAATATTCCACTTCATTGCCTTGAAAAGCTTTTGGGCTGATTTCACATTCTGTTTTGTATAAATGGATATTTTTGTTGAACCCCTTTATTTAAGATATTTTTGTTGAACCCCTTGAATTAAAGGTGAAAATCTATACTGTAATCATTTCAAATCTATTGTGGTGGTGTACAAAAACAAAATAATTTGTAATGTGTAGTCTAAATACTTATGGACCAAACCTTAAGCAATGCTCTATGCAGTCACGCATGCAGAAAATTTTGATTGGAGGGACCATCAGGGGCCATTTCTAGTTTTTGGTGGTGTCTCTTTTATGGTTCTGCTTATTTCTTTTTTTCATTTCATGATTAGTGTTTCAGTGGAAGATGGGTACAGGGGTGGCTACATATTTACCCTGTCGTTCTGTACATTTGCCATCACACAAAGCTCCAATAATGAAACAGATCACATCACAAAACATCTTCTCATTGGTCAATCAGGTGTCAAACACTATCACTAGACAGAGGAGAAATTTTGTATTCTATCAATAGTAAAAAGCCCTTGTTAAAAAGTGGACAGACACAGTATCCATCGCACACCAACGATATGTAATAACCAGAATGAGACTAAAATCTGTACCGCACAAGTCATAGCTTATTCCAGCAGTGTTCGATATAATCATATGGCGCTGAAAATGCACTAGCCAACCATCTGATAGTAATCAGTCAACAGACTTTTCCAAACACATCTGTTGTTGCATTCCTAACTCCATCACTTATTGGTGTGGCCCATGGAAATCCACAGAAAATTCTTCATATTTGCGCAAGCAGATAATCTTTCCACAATAAAACGCAGAAAGATGGCTGAACTCTGGGTAGCACTTTACTTAACCTGCAGATCATTGCACATCTGCTTAACAGGTCTTACAAGAAGCAAAATTCATTTCCTGTTTTGTACACCTCCAAAAAAAAAGCCCTACACTGACATCATGCTCATGTCAAAATTCCTTTCTGCTACTGCTACTGAGGCATGTAGGCTAGAGCTGAAAGGCCACACAGAACAACAAGGAGAGCATGAGACCCTTAAGGACAATATAACATGGAACATCTGCTCTTAAAAAAAAATCATATCCATTATGCTATTATGTAGCCAACAGATATGACCTCATGTTGCAGTGGCATACCAGCTCTTAGCAAATTCCTTATGTATTTCTGCTTGTTTTGCTGTGGAATTTATCTGATACAATACTAAGTTTTGTACTGATTAGTTTGGTAATATTTAATCCCCCTGCCCACCTCACTATAAGCAACTCTTTGGAAAGTCAAAGAAGGGACCTACTGTCTCTTAGGGCAGCATTGTAGCAGCTGTTAGACCACAGCAAACAAGTAGACCATGGTGCTCAAATTTTCATATTCCAACCAAGTGCAGATGATGCAAATGTATGTAAAACTGAAAACATGGGCAAACATTAATATTTTTCATATTCTCAAAAATACCATGCAGGGAAAAAAATGGATGTAATGTTATTTATATCCACAGGGTGACAGTATTGGTTCTCAGTTATTGTCAGTCTTGACTATATGTATATGTTTCACCCAAACACAGCAGAAAAAAGTAAATTTCATACTGTAATGCAATGCTTTCAGAAGACTTAACGTAAGTTAAATACAGTGTAATGTCTTTGTTTATATTCGGTGCAAACTAAATCATAAACAGCAGAAGGCGTGAGATCCAAGTGCCTACCAAAGACTCCTTATTTCTGTCCAGCTTCTTTCAAACAGTATCCACTGATCAATGTGCACTAACTGTTTGCAATAAGTAGCGCGAACACCAGAAGTGACAAGTGTAGTACTACTGTACTTAAGTGTAGTAAGTACAAACATACTAAGAAGTGAAAAATAAAGTGCATACCTCTGTTCTGGTCAGTGCAATGCAGGGCCTGCAGCCTTCTGGCTTCTGGGATGGCTGCTGACCAATCCAAAGGCCATGCAGTCTGTGAGGATGGAGATTCAAAGTCTCTTACTGCAGCCTAATTCAGCAGAGTACCTTGACAACACACATAATACTCCTGTATTTGGTAAGTCCTGGTTTTAATTACGCTTTATTTTCTTATCAGATGTATGTCAGTCCCAGATAAGGGAGATATCTAACAATTTGAGTATAAACTTTGACACCATAAGGCCTTACCAAGAGCCTTAGGGCCATTGTGTTTTGTCTGCCGTTTCTCAGACAGACAGATTGCTGGTATCTGCACTTTTAGGTATCTGGATTGTAGAATCCTGGAGGCTGGCCTCCAGGTGGATCAGTAAGAAGCACTGGTGCCACATGCCTCCAGGCTCGAGGGTTCCAATCCCACATCCATTCTCTGTGCAGTTTGCATGTTCTCTCCAGGTTTTCCCCCACCGCCCAACCAAATGCCGATCAGCTAACTAGCATCTCTGTATTGTCCATAATGTGTCTCTGTGACTGGCAACTGATGCAGCGTGTATTCTGTCCCCTCTCTGCCTCCCTACAAAACAAAACCTTTAACTCTACCTTCGCAACCAATCCAATCGCAAAAATTTGTTTTTGCTGTCTACTCTCAAATACATTTTTGGTAACACTTTACATTAACTGTACATTCATAAATGCATTCATTATGTATTTGAATATCATTCAATGTGCCTTCATAATGTATTCATAATGCATTCATATAACATTAATAAGCAGCATGTAAGCACAGTATACCTTAACATCCTAACATACCTAAACAGCTTTAATATACATTAATAACAAGCATTATATGATTATAATGTTTTATTGTCACAACTTTTGATAGCTTTACTTTATTTACGGCACAAGTTAACCACATGCAAAATTCAGAGCTCAACCTGAATCAGTAGGTGTGTCCCCTGTCTCCATCCAAATATTTCTCATTTATTTCACAACCAGTGAGTCCACCACTTAAAATCTCAAAATTTGTTGTAAAAATTCAGCAGCTTATGCTGCACCTTCTATTAGTTTACACACACCAGCTCCATGGAGTACTCTTTCCCCCACTGAGAATGAATCAGACAATGGCTTATACAATTCCACTGCATCACTGCTGTTTTTGAAAGATTTTCTAAAGTAGACTTTTGAAATACCGTGCAAATTTTCAGTTTGAGTTGTCATTATTCCAACCATGACAATAATCGATCATTTAGAAAAAAAAAAGTACAAATGATTAGCATTTACAAGACCCGGATTTATGTTTTGGAAAGCAGCATTAGAATCTGACCATGATTTCCAGAAGCATGCATCAAGTCAGGTACTTCTGCAAATCTGTCCATCTACGTGGGCAGAAATTAAGCTGAGAGACATGTGAGGGGAACCATCAGTGGTCTCTTAGAGCCAGGCCAGATTGAGAAAGGCTTCCTCTATGGGGGTAGTGACCTCCCTCTTCACTGGAACCTAGGCAACCAGTCACAATGACACCATATTAGCCGGTCTGTTCATTGGACTTTTTGAGAATACTCTATCCATGGACCCTAAAGTAGCAAATAGCATTCCCTCTAATACACGTAGACAGATCAAAGATGCAAAATGAGATTATTGACAGTCTATCAAGCGCGGTGCTGAATGGAGCGAATCAGAAATACAACATTGCAGACACACCAGGCTTTAGTATAAAAGGTGATGGGACTTGATACAACATTAAAATTTGATCCAAAATGATCATATTTCTTTGTAATTCTGAAGAACATCCCCTCGCATCGCTCGACTTTAGTCAGCTAGATGCAGAACACATGCCTGATTGAATATTATAGCATCTGATAGTGGTTACTATGTTAATCACATCGTTGGTGAATACTGCGAATCCTTACAATCATCAGTTACACCTCTTGGTGGCATATAACGTGTAAGCAGACCCATGTGGGCATACCCTTTTTGAACTTTATAGCTTTCGTCATTCATTTTTTTCACAGAGGAGGCCAGGAGACAGGGAAGAGGTTTTGTAGCTCTTTAAAAATTTCAGTCAGATCAAGGAAAAGGTGTTTCACACCTTCTCTCAAAAGAGTTCATGACCTTCCTTTTATGCTTCCTGTCTTCTTAGCAGTTTCTTTTCAGTTACCACTTCAGCTTTTCTGCACAGCAATATTTCTCACAACAACAGTTTCTCATCAGAGGTACAACGTGTCCTGCACTGTCTTATCTGACTCTCATCCTTGCTTTGCATAGCTTTCTGA
>JAODKM010000099.1:24980772-24994501 GCA_026780845.1 Petrocephalus sullivani | reverse complement strand
AGTGAGCAAGTGGCAGAATTAGCAGCAGTGATTATGTCATGGACCTCAGACACACTGACAGACGAAAAGTTAGTCAGAGAGCTAGTTGGAGCTGGGATACTGGGAGGAGATAGGAAGATTGGATCAGCATTTGAGGGGTTTCTGTCCAGAGGGTTCTTATTATTTTTGTTTATAACACTGGAATAATAGACAGATTTAGCATTTTGTAAGGCATCCTCATATCAGGCCATATGTTCTTTCTATGCTTCAGCATGGACAGAAAGGTGGGATTTCTTGAGTAGTCGCTCAAGTGGACGGCCTTTCTGATGATAGATTTCATCATTTAAAATCTGAGGAAGTGATTAGAAAGAGTGAGATGGAGCACTGAATGGATTGATTTTGCAGTTTTTTGAGAGGGATGCTCAACGGTCCAGGTGAAAATTAAACTTCAATCATCTTCCAGCTACATCACTCAGTGTGTCAGTCATATGGAGTGTGTTGCAGATACAAATACATTTGATTTCAGAAGTAAAGGTTATTGTCAACTTACGACTGTTTGAATTTACGACAATTCAGGGACTGTGCCATGTCTGCCAGCGTGTGTGTGTGTGTGTGTGTGTGTGACAGTTTCTGCCACAACTACCAGCAGCACTTGCTGTGAGATGCTCATTCATTCATTTCGTACTCAGGCTACTATTCGCAGTGGTCACTGTCCAGTACCTGTTTGTGTCTTGGCAGCTTATAATGAACAGGTAATAATAATTATGCATTAAAAATGGTGATAAAATGTTAAAAAACACCAAGCATGACATAAAGATGATGTGTTTTTATTATACAGTACACTTTATGTATGATATTTTAGGCTTAGAAAATAGAAGGCTGACATGACCAAATTGACATACAACCAGTTAGTAAGAACCAATCACTGTTCTTTCTGATTACTGTTTCATTTCTGAATGTATCAACTGCACTTCTTGAGCAGTCTTCAAGCTGTGCTCTACGAGAGAAGTCTATTTAGATATTAAAAATAGTGAGCAAACATTTATGGAGTTTGAATTTAAAGCATATGGGAAGTGGCATTTAAAGTAAACTGGTAATATGACATTGTGGCAGACAATAGGTAAAAGAGAGAAATTGACAAAAGTGTTCTTTCTGCACTACAGACAGTGTTCTGAATGAAACCCTGAGACTTACTGCTGCCATATTCATCAACCGGGACGTGAAGAGGGATATGATGCTGAAGATGGCAGATGGAAAGGCTTACCGCCTTAGGCGAGGAGATCGTGTGTGCCTGTTCCCCTACCTTAGTCCTCAGATGGACCCCTGCATTCACAGAGAGCCAGAGGTGAGTGTGTGCAGTCAGCATTGGGGAATGAAAGATGTGTGAGGCCACAGTAACCTAGCAGGTTCTTCATCACAATGAGGAGTGCCAACGTATAATAGGTTTTTTTCTCATAGATAAGTGATGTGTCTGGAGATTAAATGCTTAAATAGCATTCAACTGCTATATATCTGATTATTCGTGCTATTTAAGACTCTTAACTATGACAAGTGTGCTTCAAGAAATGTTGCCTTATAAGTCCTGAAATATGTATTATGATACTAGATGATTCATCAAGGAGAAAAGGTTGAGGAATAAAGGAGAAATATACTATGGAGTCTGCACTCCAGAATTTCCATTAAAACTTCAGTGACACTTAGGTCTGGTGATTAGGGAGAGGCAATGCAAGCCTGGTGTTCATGAAATCACTCTGCAATTTGTTTAGTCACTTATATGGGAACATTATCATTTTGGAACATCCTGAGGGAACAGTGTTTTTACCCATACATCTCACCCGATAAAATGGCCTCATATTCCTTATCCATTATGCTACAATACAAAGCAATCATTTGGCCTAATGACTCCCATGCCAACATATATTGTGGGTTGAAGGTATAGCCCTGAAATCCCTGCCATGTCAGCTTTGTGAAGTTCACAGCTTCAGGGCTGTCATTCCTAGGATCTGTATGCGAAACCAATGTACAAAGATACATAACCTAATGTAAGGAGCATAAAACTGCACCAATCAGAAATGGAAAGAAGTAATATGATTTTATTATACCTTCCTCTGCTTCTCTCCATACTATTACTTTGTCTAACCTCCATAGATTTGGTGACTAAGACTATGTGGAATTCTTTTCCCCTGCATTTATCTGTGCGCTATAAGCACCTTCTCTTCTAGTGTGTTTTCTGCCTTGTTTGTGCCACATGACACCATCTATAATATCTATTTGTACTATATAACAAACTACTGCAATACTACATCATATTACACTATTATTATTGCACAATTATGCATCATATGGTATGGTAGCTTTAATACCAGACAAGGCATGCATTATATATTTTTAAACACACAGGAAGCCAGTGTGAAATGTGTAGTAACTGTTGTATTTAGCTGTCATTTTATTAATTTACTTTTATGTACTGTACCTCTTGGTACTGCGATGCGTTATCTGTGAACTGGACTTGTGTATCATTTTAATTAGGCAGGTTAAGCAGGGGTGTAAAATATGAGTGTTCTACAGGTGCATTATATCAGTAAATCATTTTTGTATTACTGAGCACAGGTCTTGATCTACTGCCTGAAGCACCGTTGTTAAGTGATGACGAGATGTTACGGTTTTAGTAATTGGTAAACAATAAAATAAGTCGAGTTACACCCATAACACGGCTGAGACACATAAAGCTAAATTAATAAAACATTGGCAGAATATATACATTTACATTGTTTTGCCTCTGTAGCATGCTGTTACAAACATAATGTATAGCTTGTAATGCATTAACCCTTAAATAATAAAAATAAATGTATAAAACTATATATTATATATTTTCCACTATTGTTATTATTATTTTTATACTATATTTTATGCTGGGAATGTGTTATTTCCATTGTGTTTACAGCTAGTTTGCATCAATACGCAGGGATGTAAGGTGGTTTTAGGTTGCTGTGCTTTGACTCTTCTTCTGTCTATTTCTTCCATATAAGTTCAGTGGAATTTGGGTCAGGAGACTCTCTAGGTCTGTAGAATGTTCTTCAATGGTCTTCTTTCACCAAGAGTCCTTGCTGAATTTTGTGGTATGATTTGGGTCATATTCTTGCTGAGAGTGAGAGACTGCTGTGTTCAGCTGTAATTCTGATGGAATATCATGATGTATGGTGTGATAGAAAAGCCATTTGAAATGACCATTTGGGAAAGGTCATCGACTTTGACACCACTAAAGAAACCCCAGCTTATGATACTGCTTCCCACATGCACTCAATCTCTCTGTGTCTCAGAAGGACATGATATTTGTGGTTCAAATGATTCTGCTTATTGAACACAGATAGAAACAATAATTAAGTTTTGAGAAGCACATTATTTGTGATCAGTCATATGCCTCGGGAAAATATGTGGCATTAAGACCATTTTCATATGAGAATCAGTGGTTAACTTTATATTTAGTTGCTAAGGGTCACTTTCATCTGAATGCCAACACATATACCTGGCAGGACAATTGAGATTAATTACCTTGGTCAAGGGTACAGTTGAGACCAGACTGGGGCTTGAGCCAACAGCTCTTGAGCTATGGGTCTATATGTCCTTAAAAACTATGCTGCCTGCCACTCTATGCTAATGTGTCCTCATGCAATCTTGTTTCTGTTTGTAGACGTTCAAGTACGACAGGTTCTTGAACACAGATGGGACTAAAAAGAGTGACTTCTTTAAGGACACCAACAAGCTCAAATATTACACCCTGCCATGGGGCGCAGGGGCCAACATCTGTGTGGGACAACGCTTTGCCATCAATGCCATAAAACAGTGAGTGGCCTTGGTTGACCCTTGTGCCCCCATAACTTGTCAGATACAGTACAGCTCTTTGAATTGTTTGCTACTTGGTGCTGGCCACAGAAAGGATACAATTAATGCCAGCAGTTTGCTCAAAATAAGATCAAAAGTAATTTAGAATGGTATATCCTGAGCTATTTCATGAGTTTTACTGTATTTTAAATTGATCTTAGATGACTGTTGTACTAGAATGACTTTAACACAAAAATGCACCATGTACTTGGGCTGTCTTTACATGACTTAAATAACTACAACTCTGAGGGTAGTTGTATGATATACATTATACTTTATTATGCATTATGCCCATTATTAATTGCATGAGTGAGTCTTTTCAGCCAAAGTGCCTAGTAATCATGGCATTGGGTAGAAGATTGTAATTAAGCAATGGTATTTTCAGAACCTATGGTCCCTCCTAAATTTGAACCTATATACATATGTGACCTTGCAGATGGTTAAAAGTACAATGAAGGATATTTAGCATTATAGTGTTTATTAACACATGACCTAACTTTATTTGGATTTTCTGTGATGTCAAGGTTTGTCTTTGTGGTGTTGACTTCCTTGGACCTGGAGCTGTGTGACCCCAACTCCGTGATGCCGCCACAGAACCCAAGTCGCTATGGTTTCGGGATGCTGCAGCCAGATGGAGAATTGGCAATCCGATACAGAATGAAGAAGTAGCTTTCTGTTCTGTCATTCTAGGATGTCCATACCCTCACTATAGGCTACACAGGCAGCTGTTACTGTTTAAATGGTAAAATTGTACAGTTTTATATGTTTATAGTCGTGTGATATCAAATTGCTTATTTAAATCACTTTTTGATTGTCATTTTTTCTTTGTTTCAAATAAATAGTATTTTATATCGAGTGGTCTTTCATGTGAGCGCTACCTTTTAAAATATCTGAATCAGGGTGTCATGTCCGGGCATGGTCGATTGTCCACAAAGTGGCTTTCATTTCGGATTTTATTTCACGCTACACTCGAAAGACTCCGAAACAAAAGTGACGATGGGTCTAAACAGCCGCAAGCACTCCGGGAACAAACATGGGAGAAAGCAAAGTACTCACACAGATTCAAAACGGGGTTCTCACCTGGACTAACAGCTAATGGCAAAGACACTCGACAGCCAACAGGGGGACAACGAATGGGCAGCGGGGTGCCCGTGCATCCGTCTGTGTGCAGCCATGCATGGGCACAGGTTTCGTTATAAAGTTTTACTGTTTTAGGAGCAAGAACATAACCTGATAAATTCTCTTGGTCGACATAGTGGAGTGAAAGGGTTTTATGTCAATGCGGCTTTACTGGGCCCATACAGTTACTGGCATAATTTTTCATCCTTATTTTGACAATTTGTAGTGAGACTATTTCTAGTCATGGAAAATGTCTATGCGGAATAGTTATAGCTGTATATTTGGAAATAAGGAAGGAAAGCCTGTATTAGCATTTAGTTTTGAACACACTGTTTTAATAAAAGTATTCATGACATCTCACATGTGGCTTGGACTTAATATTGAACGTTGAGCCTCTTCAAAGAAAATAATTGTGTATTGCTCTTCTGCCTAAAATCTCTAGATAGCCCCCCCCCCATTATGCCCTCATGAAAATCTTGGGCCTGACCATCGCATTTGCCCTTGTGCTGTGTTCATCCATTGGGTGTTCATGGGAAGGGTTAAAACGCTGCCTCATGGGGGCCAGTTGGTGGAGCTGCAGCAAATCAGCCCTCTGCAGAGAAGCTGGTAGCCCGCTGTCCTTCACCCGCAGGCACAGGAAATCGGGTGGACGAAAATCCAGCGAAATCCCGACGTACTTGTTGATCTTGTGCATTGATATGGGCAGCTACCGACGAGGCGGACCGCTTTTGATGGCAAGTTGTTCAGATCCTCGGTAAAACGCCTCTGTAAAGCAGCGAATTTCTCTCTGTGTGGAACGAAAACGGAATCCAGTCAGTCGCGTATTAAATGGTGACGTTTTCCCATTTTATTTCCGTTAAAGTGATTTTTGAATCCGAATCCTTGAATGAGATTACTCAAAAAGAAGGTACGTGGACTAGCTATTTATTGTGCATAGATCGTTTCTAAATGTCCTTTCTGGTTGAAATGATTTCACATGTTTTGACGTTATTATTATTAATATTATTATTATTATTATTATTATTATCGACTCTGTTGTTCCTCTGACGATGACAACAACAACAACGTTAATTAGTAAACTCTAAAAAGGCGTTCCATAATGTGCTATTGTATGATCATCTACAAATGTGATAATTTTTAATGGTATTGTTATGGTATGTCTCTGTTGCAGTATATCATGTGAAAAATAGGATTAATGCTGTAGATGTGCATTGTTCTGTCTATTACCATCTTTGCCATGTCAGTATGTTTGATGCTTGAAGGAGTGAGGTACCAATTTAAGTATGATTCATAATTTTACTCCACAGGTTACTCAACTTTTAATGCTGTTTTAACCCTCCTACTAGTGAATGAATTTATTTTCCAGGTTCCATATTTGGAGTGAAAATTATGTTATAAACCAGTGTACAAATGCGATTCATACTGGTTTGTAACCAAAGGGTTTAATGGAATCTATCATTCTACAGGAGGCTGCAAAACTAGTGTAGAAGAGAAGTACGCGTTTAGCATACATCATTTGTAACTTCATTCTGAGTATATTTGTTCTTATTTAGACTTATTTCAGTTGAATACGTTTATTTGCCAGCCTTCAAAACATAGCCAAATAATTGTTAAATAAAGCACTTCATGGACAGTACCGTCACACCATCAACAGGCATAACTGCATTGCCTATTGCAGTGTAAACTTGATATGTCATCATTATTTGTTGAACGAAATCAGTACCCTTTAATTATATATAAAAAACAGTAAATTACTTCTTATTGGTTATACCCTTATTGAACGCTTCCATGTGAAATATATTTTAATGAACCGAGTTCATACAGTGTAGATACTGCATTACTAAAAGTTAACATCATTTTGATATCTGTAACGTGCCGTGCGGTAATCAAAACAGCAGCCTGTGTGGAATGTGGGCTTTAAAGGCCAGATGTTACTGTTCTACCCCTGAGAATAACAACGTGACAATAATAATCGAACTAAACATTCGACTCACATAATAGGCTAATACAAAACGGACATTCTTCAAACAACTATCAAGTGCTTGATTAGACCCATATACATATTCAAATAACTGTTGTTTGTGCCGCTAAACGCTGTTGTGCTTCAGTACCGTGAAAATGAAACTGTCACCTCTGGATTTCATCAGTCTGTAAGCATCAACGAGGAATTAAAGAAATTGCCGCCATTTGTCAGTCACTACGAGATTTTATAAGCTGGAAATATACATGAAAATACATCGTCTGAAAGAATTTTTTTCGCGTAAAGGACGATATGCGTAGGAACCGATGCATGTTGCTTCAAATATCCATTAACGGGTGTGGACTTGCGTTTCCAGACTATACACCTCCCTGAGCCGAATCGCTCTGTACGGAAAATAATTTAATACAATTACTGACATGGTAAAAACATTAAAAATACCCTCAGTACATGTTACTCCAAAGCATGCTCCCTATATGATGACGCATTGTTTGACATTTATGATTGGATATTGCTTTTCTCGTTCTAGATACAGGTTTTAAAGCGGATACAGAAGATGTTGTCCCATGATCGTGGCGACTGGTCAGAGCAGCAGTATCGAGAAGACTTTGTTGCTTTTGCCTGTCATCCGAATGTTTTGTCAAGATTGATAAAAGAATGACATGTTTTGATGATGCATTATGCATGATGACTCACTCGCACATGAAATGATTTTTGAATGAGCACTGCCGAAAAAAAATGTATCCGATTCGCTCGTTATGAAATCGATGGTGATCCATGAATAAATACAGCTGTTCTATCCAGGCGCTCGGGTAGCAACACAATGCATTGCCAGATAGATCGAGGCACCTACCACAGTGAACAATTTAAACTGTGAATATTGTAAGAGGTCTATTGAACTGTGAGGATTCTGTAATCATTCTTTTGTTGTGTAACAAAGCGGATGAGCTACAGTCAAATGCATGCATCTCCGTTGTCTTTCCCGTGAATTACTTTAGCGATCCCGAAAGTAAGAAAACAATTTTGTCGTCAACAGGGTGAGGAGCAGGGGAGTGCGGATTCAGCACTGCTTGGCTGGATAGCTCTCACTTTGCGCCTCCCCTCTACTGGATCACAGCATGGGAAGGCTGCTAGTCGTCCTAGAGCAGATTACATGATAGATTTGCTCCACGCATTTGTGGATAAAACACACGAGAGCGGTTTTTTTAGCAGTCGTCTGTGTATGTCTCCATTTTAGAAACTGTCTCTGATTATTCTTCTGTCTTTCCTCGCAGACTCAAAAATGGAGGAAAACAAATTCAAATGTAGAAGCTAACCCCCCGCTTCCCCTGGATCCTTTCTTCTGGACGGACTAAACTTAGCGGATCTCGACCTTATATTAGGAGTAAAAATACTACTCCGGGATGAATAAAGCGGCTTCGCGGTCGACTTCCTCGCTGCCCCCTGAGACTGTGGAGATTATCCGAAGCAAGGCTTGTTGCCGCAGGGTGAGGCTCAATGTAGGGGGTCTTCCACATGAGGTCTTATGGAGAACCCTGGACAGGCTACCCCGCACCCGATTGGGGAAACTAAGAGATTGCAACACTCACAGCTTACTGATGGAGATATGCGACGATTATAATTTGGAGGATAATGAGTACTTTTTTGACAGGCACCCAGGAGCATTTACGTCCATTCTTAATTTTTATCGGACCGGCAAGTTGCACATGATGGAGGAAATGTGCGCTTTATCTTTCAGCCAGGAACTGGACTACTGGGGCATCGATGAGATATACCTCGAGTCCTGCTGTCAGGCTCGGTACCACCAGAAGAAAGAACAAATGAATGAGGAACTTAAGCGTGAAGCAGATAATATGAAGGAAAGGGAAGGCGAAGAATTTGATAACACGTTTTGTGCGGACAAACGAAAGAAACTTTGGGACCTTTTGGAGAAGCCTAGCTCCTCTGTTGCAGCCAAGGTGAGAGATCTGTTGCGATTTAGGTCAATGTTTACAAGTATTGTGCCAGAGAATAGCTCAGTATATTACTCAGCTCATTCCCCTATGCAACCATGTTAGTTAAAATCATTTATTGAAATTCACCAGCCAGCCAGCACAGTTGTCAATACACACACAAAAAAGAAACAAAACTGACATTATCCAGTTTCCCACGTACAGTAAGTACCCTTTGATATATCAAAGCATAAACAAAACTATAAATTAAAATGATGATAGGTCTATTTAACGATGCACACCAGAATTGTGTTGTGAATGTCATAGTAATACCGGAAATTTGTATCTGTGTTCATATTCTTATTCCATCCAGTCACACAAGCTGCAACCCTAGACTTTGAGTTAAACGATCTTATTGACATTTCAAAGCCGGGGACTGGAGCGAAATGGATCTTTAACTAAGGCTTTAACGAAGGTCGTTAAAAGGCAAATACGTGTTTTCGATTCGATTCTAAAATTAATTTAATTCATTTCAGACAAGTCGTCTACTGTACCTCTCTTAATAATGTCAAACAAAACTACCTCTATTTCGTGCAGTTAACGATGTTATTTCAATGGTTTGGGTGGGCTATATTATGTAAAATTGTACAGTTCAAATATGCCCACAATAATGATTTTTGATACTCATAACTTGATTATCATCAAATAGCATGATATTGGTTTGTTTGTTTTTGTCTGAGCCTGTCACAAATAAACCATTCAGACTGAAAATCAGACTGCAGCTTCTGTGACTACATCAGACATGGTGCAGCATAGACGGCCAAGCATCACATTTCTTTATTTTGTGTAGAGGAAGTGTGTAGTAAAGGCAATGGGAAACAACTGTGCAGTTTGTCCACGTACAGTCGGCTTCAGAAAATCACACGGAGGTCAATAGTGCTGTTCAATGTTATATTTTTGGAGATACCAATAACATAGGCCAAAAACTATAGCGTGTTGTTGCAAAAAAATGAATTGTTTTGATTTTCTGTCACCAGCAGGGATGAGCAGTGAAACGTGAAGAGTGAAACGTTACGCATCCAAGACCTCAAATGATAATAAAATCAACAGATCATCAAATCATCAAATAAAATCAAGAGTAATACGCCTGTTGTGCGGGCGCGGGCGCGCGCGTGCGTGCGTGTGTGTTTTGGAAAGTAGGCTATTTACAACATTTTTGCTTCAAGTCGTGCTGATATCTTGTGTTTCTCGTAATTACAAACTATTATATTTGGCGCCATGATCAGATGTGGTGCTTTCGAGTAGCACTGTTGTGCTTCAGGCTTTCCAGCTTTGATCAGATGGCTGAAGTGAGATTCTCAATTCGAGACAAGTCTGCTTACAAGTTTGTTACCTTGTAAATAGTATGCAAGGTTTGCACGCTTTTGATGTAGCTAATTTTAGGTTTGTAATCTGCTGTACGATTTTTCTTGCCTGAGCGTGAGAGTCTGAAAGCGTGAGTGTCACGCCAGATGCGTGAAAGTCGGCCAACCTGGTGCGTATTCAAATATTTGTTTTTGAACAGTATTCCATGTCATGCTGATGTTACCTAAAATAATGCAATTAGCTTAAAGGAGGGAACTGAAGAGATTACGCTAACTGTTTTACCGCAGGCGCTAAACTGTCAGACGATGAATGGAGTGATGGCAAATTTTGCATGTATGGTTTGCAACCCTTAGTGATTTGGGGGTCGATTCCCGCATGTACTTAAGCCGAAAAGTACATTGCGGCGCACTTGTTTCATTTAAGCATATTTTCCCACCGACTAAAGTCCGGAGTTTAACTGCGCTCACGCTAGGTACCCACTTTTGGCAGAGCGACATCAAAATATGGGCGTGTTGCATGTGATTGAAACTTACGCGCATTCTGCCACCGACTGAAGTGCACTTAAGTGCATTTTTCACTAAGCGCTCTGGAGGGCTGTATTGCAGGTTTTCTCCATTGCTTTGAACAAACTCTTAAATGAAAATGGTACTTCTCATAAGTAAGCCGAACGTGCAACAAAACAGAACTCGACAGAACAGAAATGAAGGCTATCGTACATTTAGAAACAAATGTTATAATCCAAAATGCATTTGAATAATTCATAAAATTATGTAAAATACACTGCCTGGCCAAAAAAAAAGTTGCTCACTAATATTTCGTTGGACCGCCCTTTGCTTTGATTATGGTGCACATTGGTCCATGCATTGTTTCCATGTGCTTATGCAACATCACAACACCTTTTCCCATTAGATTTGCACTCATTTTTCACAGAGATCTTGTATTGCTGATTGGTGAGTTGAACCACTGCGTAAAATCTTCTTCAGCACATCCCATAGACTTTCAATGGGATTAAGGTCAAGACTATGTGGTGTTAAAATGTGAAAATGATTCCTCATTCTCCCTGAATCATTCTTCGACAATTTGAGCCTGATGAATCTTGCCATTCTCATCCTATAATATGCCACTAGGAAGGAAATAATCCATCAATGGGATAACCTGACCATTCAGTAGATTCAGGTACTCAGCTGACTTCACTTTACTGCTGCATAGTGTTGCTGAGCTGTAATAATGATCCAGTCATTGGCTTTTAAGCATTTGCTGATTGAAATTCTAATGGTGACCTTTTTTTGGCAGGGCAGTGTATCGACAGAAAAGTGAGCATATAGGAAAACATGTAGTAATTATTTTAGTCTACTGTCCTGTTTAACTATGTATACCAAAATTTTGGCATTTCACACTCAGTATCGAACCCAACTGTAGTATTTTTTCTTTTTAAGATTTTATGTAAAGATTTTAAACTGTTTTGTGTGAATGAGCGCTCTTCTGCATCTCTCATGTCTCTATGGCAACACATTGCGAGACTGTGTTCACTTTGGTCAGCTGATGAGAGCTTATCCCCACAAAACAGTCAATCAGTGAAGAGTTAACGATAATAAATACAAAAATATATAAAAAACACAAAAAACCCTATACTACCCCCCACTCATCTTCCTCACCCCCACACCTAAAAAAAAAAACCCAACAACCAAACAGTATATCCAACCTGTAAGGACATAGGTTCCAACAAGCACTTAAGTCAAAAAGTGCTAAATAAGTTACGCACTTCTGAGTTATGTGTATTCTCCCCACATCAGAGTGGTCAAACAGTGATTTGAGGCCCAAACCTACCAACATAGCAGTTACATGACCTCCCTCTCTCAAAGTTACTCCTATTTGTGACTATCTTTATGAGCATTTGAAAATGTTTTTCAACTTTTTTCAACATTTCAGGAGCTTATAAAATAGATTGAATAGAAGGGAAGGGTAGTCTTCTTACGTTCACAACATTGCTATTCAAAGAATCTTACAGCTCAAAAGTGTTCCTATTTTAACGACTCAATATTTAATGGAAGGTTCCAGGTTAAGTGTAATCACACTTGCTGTGATTGTTTGGCTTTGTCTGAAAGGTGGTTATGTTCTTTTTTGCTTTAAAGCATTTTGAAAAGAACAGATCAACTGCATTTTCTCGATCTAAACACAAAAGAGCACCAAATATTCTGATGAGTAATCATTATTTCATCCTTTAAAAAAGATGTAAATTATAGCAAGCTTAGCAGTCGAACACTGCTGGCCAAATTATAATTGTCTGATGTGTCACAGTAGGACTTTAGCAAGGTAAAAATTATTCTGGGTGGGAAATTCTCAAAAGGAAAATGGTCTTGATTCTTAAAAATGAAAAACTGACATTGTAGACTAGGGAAACCATTAATACTAGTGGTATTTTCTGTGTTGTAGACCGTGTCAAAGCAAATTTAATAAATGTTTAATAGTATTAGAGGAAGCTGGAACATGGCGCATATATATATAATTAATAAAATTGATACTATGTTTTAGTTGAGGCCACTTTGGAACTTGGAACAATTTTTTTTGTCATTGTTACCATTGCTACTTACTGTCTTTTCTCCAGCCTCTGAACCCCACAGTAAGTTAATTTAACATTGGCACAGTTCATTGCTTTTCCTGTATGACTAAGGCTATCCTCTTATTGAACTTGCTGGACTGTTAAGAGTCTTTTTTTTTGCTTTTAATTACTTAAATAGGTTCTGACACAACTTTTTTATTCTGCAAGCCTCTAGATCCATTGGATGTATTATCAGAACTGAAAAAGTCAGAGTTTGGAAAAATTATTGAAGCATTCTTTAGTTAAAAATTTGTACATTTGTGAGGCCAGCACGGTGGTGCAGTGGTCAGCACTGTCGCCTCACAGCTTTGGCACTAGCGTTCTCTGCCTGGGTTACACGTGTTTGGAGTTTGCATGTTCTCCCCATGTTGTTGTAGGGTACTTCTGGGTACTCTGACTTCCCCCCACAGTCCATGTGTGAGTGAATGATGTGTAAGTGTGCCCTGCGCTGGGTTGCCACCCCATCCTGGGTTGTTCTTTGTAGGAGACGCGGTTTTAGAGAATGGATAGATGGAAGTTTGTAAGTACAGGTATACACCGCTTAGTGTCCACCTTACGTTCTGGGATTCAGGACGTTATGCGAAGTAGATGTTGTGCGGACCATTGTATATTGACTTGTGTGATATTGCTTAGTATTGTCTTAGCCTAGAAGGGTATCTATGGTGCTGTATGTACAACTGTACAGTATATATAATATAGTTTTTGGCAATTGTAAAGCTGTGGTAAGTACTGTATACTGTAAATTTCAACATTAATACTGTACACTGTAATTATACACTGTACACTTTAATGTACAAAATATGTTATACACTCACCTAAAGGATTATTAGGAACACCTGTTCAATTTCTCATTAATGCAATTATCTAATCAACCAA
>JAODKM010000099.1:24959546-24980672 GCA_026780845.1 Petrocephalus sullivani | reverse complement strand
AATATGGGCCAACATTTCTAAAGAATGCTTTCAGCACCTTGTTGAATCAATGCCACGTAGAATTAAGGCAGTTCTGATGTCGAAAGGGGGTCAGACACCGTATTAGTATGGTGTTCCTAATAATCCTTCAGATGAGTGTATAACAAAATAATGTGAAGTAGCCTAAAACAGGTTAAAGCAATGTGCTATAGTACAATAGTATTACCGTTCCTTTCTTTGAAGAGTTCTTGCAGTTCTATTCCTATACGAACGCATGGGTGCGTTTATATTGGTCGGATGTTAAAATTAACAGACACAGTCCGATCTGTCATTTTGTTCCACAATATCCATAAGTTATGTACTAACTAATGTCTCTGCTATTCTTCAGTCCGCCACCCTGAAGTTGGAATAAACAGAGAAAGCAGCTTTATAAATAGACTGACCCACCACCTTCTCCCTTCTCTCCAAAAACTACGTCCATTATAAACACTTCTAACATAATTCTAACAAACAAAGCTGATCCTTACTATTAGCATGGAACATTTTTGTGTAAATGAGAGTAAATACAAAAAAAAATATGTAGCTCTATTAAAATATGATTTTGTATAATTTCCATTTAGTACATAATTTTAATAATGTTGATGTTTCACAGTCATAGATAATCCAACTCCCCAGTTTTTTTAAAAGTCCAGAATGATATTTTAATTGCATCTGACAATGGGGAATATTCTGTAGTATTGTTGCTCGATCTTAGCACTGCTTTCAACATGCTGGGTGATGTAAGGTTTACCAGGGGTATTTCTGACATCTCTGTTAGTATTTGAGGTTATCTCTGCCATTGATTTGTTCATCTCCTATCCAAATGTTTTAAGAAACTTACTTTGTCTTTAGCCTAGTTAACATGTGGTGTTCCTCAAGGCTCAGTTCTCGGTCCATTACTGTTTCTGTTTCACGTTCGTCCACTGGCTGATATTATTTGGTCATTTGACTGTATGTTTTATCAATTTTATGCTGAAGACATTGAACTTTATAACTCTTTTAAACTTCACCAATTGTACAGGCTTTCTATCTTGGTTGATTGCATGACTCAGATTAATAACTGGCTGACTAGTGCAAAAACAGATTGTGGTTATGATAATTGCCCTTCCTAGTGTCCACATGGCAATCAGTTCTTTTATCGGTTCTGTTTCTCTGACAACTCAGTCCAGTATTTGTAATCTATATTTTGTGTGTATATATATATATATATATATATATGTATGTATACATAATGTACTTACTTAATTACTTACTTACTTTACTTGTGTGCCCCATAACTGGACTGGTAGTCTGTCTAGGACATTGTTTCCCTTGGAGACCCCAGACAGTCCACAATGCTAGCTCCCTTCCAGCCTTTAGGCAATCTACAACACCGACTGCCTGGTAGGGTTTAATTAAAATGCAGACTGTCTGGGGTCTTCAAGGACTGGATTGAGAAAGACTGGTCTGGAGTATTCCATGTACTGTACAGTACTTGCAGGAATTTTCTCCAGCCACTTGTGTTCCTGTAGTATAATGACTGGCTGGAAAATAGACAGAATATCTGAAATCCTCCCAAGTATGCTTTCATACATATATTGTGATGACCTCAGGTAAAAGCTCCATTGAAACCCATAAAGGCAATCTCATTATGGTGAACGTGTATTGTGACTGAGCAAATCATCAATCATTTATGCTCAACCTATTGGGCTGCAGTGTAATAGGACCTGGGGAATGTCACCAGACTTTACTGAGGCACCATCCCTGAAGATAATGAATACATTACCATTGAACTAAATCAATTAACTTATAAATAACGCCTTTGTTGTGCAAATAGGCAGAAATCCGCACTAATGCTGCTTGTGTGCCAAGGGGGGAAAACTCCAGCACAGTGTGTTCTGGTTTGTTGAATATAAATGTTTTCACTACAATGATTGTAATGTACTGGGGTGAGAAGATCTAGTGGTCTCAAGAATGTCTGTCACTTGGTTGGCTGAATTATGCAAAATTGATGAGCAGATTAAATTTAACCAGGAATTTGCATTGTTGGATGTAGATAGGTGTGAACTAATGTGAATGTAATGTAAATTCCCTCACTACGAATAAAAGATAATAATCACATAGATATATATTCTTACATACGCATTCATTTGGGAAGGTTTACAATTTAGTAGATTTTTTTAAGAGATATAGTCAATTCAGGTACAGCAGGTACCATATTGTTTATATACAGTACTACCAAATATATTTAACAGCAATTAAAACATCTGTCTAATACCTTAAGCTTAATTAAGCTTAATACATTTGCTGCCTGTAGGCCAAGATTGTATTGAAATTGCATAATTTTCCAATTTTTTTTCTAGAGTGGAATGAATTCTGCGGCTCCAAATGAATAAACATCAGTAGTAGCTGCATCTTACTTACCGAGAACAATGTGTTTTTTTCTCTTTGGTAAATATTAAAATGAAATTTTTTGTACTTGTCTTGTATTAGGAGAATTGTGACAGGCAGATGATCATACAGATGTTCCTCTTCATTTTCAAAGTTTATTTTGGTACAATTCCTCTTTAAAGGCCTGTAAAAGTCACTTCTGTGTTGGGTTTTGTGGAAATGGAAAAATACCATCCTTTTAGTTATTAGTAACAACTTAGTGAGGTGGATTTCAAATCCCAAATTAATGTAAGTTACTAATGCTTAGAATCCAAGGAAACCAAAATTAAATTCCCCCAAAAACAGATGTGTTTTCACAACTTGCAAGACTGTTAAGAGAGAGAATGGTAGACCCTGCTTACATCCTATTTCTATTTTCTGGCTTCCTTTTTGAAGCACAAATAACTTCTTCCCTTTTCATTCTACTTCTTAAAAAGCTTGAGGTATACAATACAGAGGTCACCTGTGGGAAAACTATGATACTAGGTGACATCCAATACTGAGAACCCTAATGCTTCTTTTTGAAGGAGATCTCTCAGAATAGAGTACAAGACCTATTAGTTCATTACTCAGCCTGCCAGTTCCAGGCTAGGATCTCTGTTTCAATGCCATCTCACTGCTTGAGAGAGAAGAACAGCAGGTCTGGCCATGAGGTCCCAGTGGACATCTGCAGACATCTGCCTGGTTTAGAAGGTTAAGGTTAAGTGGGAAAGGACTAACTTAGCATTGACTACATTACAATGACTACATAAATTACTTAATATTGAGCTGGCAACTTAAATATGAATATTAATTAAAAAAAACACCTCGGCCACTAACACAGGTGGGATGTTCCAGTCACATAGGTCATGGGCTACTTTCTGTATGCTGCTGCAAGACCTTCTGTTGTTTTTAGCTGACTAGTGCAAAAGTCTGTCCATTGATACACGACGGGCACTGACCATGTCCCAGACCCATATAGCCCCCAGAGCACACTCCACGGACAAGCTAGTATCAACTGACATGATTTGCTCTAAGTGTTTGTTGGCATACGTTCTGGTTGCACATGCTCCATGATTTTTCTGAGCACAGTTACTTAATTGCCTCTATTAACTACTTGGTAATCTTTTTGCCCAGTATTATCAGTCTTCTCCAAAACAATAATTTAAATAACCCAGTTCTTTCTTTCTTACCCAGTAATTTCCAGCCTTGGCATCGACATATTTATAACTTACATTATACTCATTCAAGCGTAAACATTTTATGATCTGTTGCCTGCGATGTGCTGCGGTCATCCACTTCAGCTGAGTCCTTCCAGTAGGCATGTCATATTGTAGAGTAGTAGATCAGGTGCACTTGTAGCCTGTCTCTTTGAGCTCTGCTCGGTTCCGATCTTACATGTGCTGTAAAGCTTCATCGGGTATCTTCACCACAGCCCTAATCCCCCCATCTCACCTTTTCATAGTGTGCTTACTGTTGATTAAGCACGTCCTCATTTCAGAACAGATGCAGTCCCATCATTTTCAACATCCCGGCCTTATTCTGGGGATTTTGATGTGTGATCTCCCTGGTGGATGAGGCGTTCTATGAATAATACACTGTGTGACATATGTACTAATTGACGTGGGCTGTGTTCACCTTGCATTTTGAGTGATGCTGGAAGGATCTCTACTTGAGAGGCACCTCAGTGTGAGCAGGTTGTGAGAGACTCTCCCTGGCGATAGCTATAAATATGAATCTGAAACTCATATCAAGGGGCTGTTATGATTTCAGATTATGCAGCACTGGTCATAATCAGTCCAGTTCATTTGATAAGCAGTTTCTTAAATAAGATGTAATTTGGTGGTGTAATGTGATTTTCTAAGTGGTAGGTGTGGTCGTGTATCTTTAGACTGAAGTGTGCCATTGTGACAGGGTGACACTAAAGTGATCAAGTGGCAAAGAAAAAGACACTATCAGCAGGAGGTAATTTTGGTCCCAGTAGTAGTAATATCAGCTGCCATATTCAGTTTACAGCCCAAACAGAAACCAAAATAGTGCATCAGTATAAGGCTAAGGTGTGTTCACTTCAGGAAGGCGTGCTGGCTCAGTGGGATGACATGGTGTTGCAGTGGGATGGCATGGTGATTCAGTGGGATGGCTTGGTGGTTAAGTGGGATTGGTATGATGTCTCAGTGAAATGGCATGGTGGCTCAATAGGATTGCATGGTGACTCAGTGGAATGGCATTGTGGCTTAATGGGATGCTGTGGTGGCTCAGTGGGATGGTATGGTGGCTTAATGGGATGGCATGGTGGCTCAGTGGGATGGCAGCCCAGGTGAAATGGCATGGTGGCTCAGTGGGATGACATGGTGACTTAATGGAATGGCATGGTGGCTTAATGGGATGGCATGGTGGCTCAGTGGGATGACATGGTGGCGCAGTGGGATGACATGGTGGCTCAGTGGGATGGCAGCCCAGGTGGAATGGTGTGGTGGATTACTGGGATGCCATTGTGGCTCAATGGGATGGCTCCCACTCTTTTATGAGTATTTCTAGTGGTGGTTATTTCCTAGGATATTTTCCTGAATTTGCAAAACATCAATTTAATCACTATTAGATGTATGTGATACTTTCACAGAAGTTAGGAGTTATGTGATTCCATTCCTGTCTACACCTGATAAAGGACCTTAGGTAGTCTTGGTAGACAGAGGAATTGTTGATTAAACAGTGAGGTTTGCAAATGGTTGTGCTGCACTTTGGATTACGATGAGGCTCATTATGTCTCCCTGATTGCAATTTTTCCTGTCTTGCTTTGTGTTGCCCATGATTGTGATTCATGAGATTCACAAGCATTTTGCTGTGAAAATCACCCAGGAGGCATAAGAAATGGGGAAGAAAGAAGGGAATGTCTGTCTTATTAAGGTCCAACCGTCAGCTCACGTTACCCTGAAGGCCTGTCGTTTTCACCGGTCCTCACCTGCAGTTCTTCACAAACGGGTGACCCCACTAGTTTTCAGAAGAGAGAAAATCAGTGCATAACACAATATAAGATGCTCTGATACATAAAGTGACACAATGAGCTGAAAATCAAATTCTCTACCAACAGTGGCATTTATCTGTATTTACAAATGACAGGATTCCTGAGGCTGACACAACAAAGAACAAAAAATAAATAAACTTTTATTAAAAAGAAAAAAAAAATCATGTCATGCAGGACAAATGACTTGGGGGGGGCGTTTAGGCAAAACAAAAGGAGTTTTATTAAACAATTTATTAAACAAACAGGGACTGGAAATAAACCCGATTGTGAAGGACCAAACGAAAGGACTAGAACTGGGACAGAGGCCAGCTGACAGGAGGAGCGACGAGACAAACAGGTACTTATAAATACATAGACTAACATGGGGCAGCAAGCTTCAGGGCTATGTGAGGGAGGAGCCAGGAGGATCAGGGAGACGTGGCAAGCAGGACGTGACCGGAGAGAGATAAGTATTGAATTCTGAGTATTTTTAGCTGTAAAAATCTGAGGTGCAGTTATAAAGTAGTCCAATTCCAGACCAGACATCAATGACATGATAATTCAGAATGAGGCTAGTTGCTTATGCTCTGCTCCTCTTAATAAGTACGACAGGATTTCCTATGAATGAAATAGATACATAGATAGATAGATAGAAAGACAGACAGACAGATACATAGTTTTTTATTGGCTTTTGCACAGGTAGAGGTCAGTACAAGTACATTGGAATTCTTGTGCGTATCTCCCAGAGTCATTTTTAGACATAGAGACAGGGGAGAAGAAACAAAAAAACATATAAAATAAAAATTGTATAAAAATACATTACAGCAGCAGGACGGAGTAAGTACATACACATTGTGTACATATGCAGATACAGGATACAGAGTGAATGGACTGGGTGGATGAGTCAATTATTTCACAGAAACAATAATATGAAATATTATGAATAATAACAATATGAAAGAAATAATATAGATGTCTGCAGATGTCAGGATGCCTGCCTGCACTACGCCAAGGGCAGAAGTAAGCCCCAGCAAAAGTTTTGTCTCTGTTTGGAAAATGACTAAAATGGGACTTGGAAGATTACCGGGAGAACCGCTCTTCTTGGCATAATATCTGTGAAACCCTGGGTTTGGGTATCAAGGGAGCAGCTGGTTTAGTGGCCATGATTCATTGCAAAATCACTGCAATTATCCATCTATGTAAAATTAAACGTGCTTATCAATTCTTTCAAAATGTCCTGTACAGGGGATGTCCTGTGCTGTGCGTTTTTAATACATTGGTGTCAAGCTGTCTTCATATACACATATATGGAGACTATCCCAGGCAGTATAAGGCTGGGGTGGGCTGGGGTGGGGTGCATTGCAGACAGGATACCAATGCATGACAGGGCACACACTCACCACACATGCAGTCACAAGTGTTTGCAGTCAGTTTAGTTTATTCTACTATTTTTAAGAGGCTAATGTAATGATGACAGCTGTCAGGTCTGGCGTGAGGCGTGCGGAGCGGGGAAGCAGGGTTGGAGTCCAAGGAGGGTTTACAAGACACAGCTGGCAAAAGCTGGAATTCACACAAGGGTAACGAGGGGGCATGGCACACAGGAGGATCGAACGGGCCGTATCATGACAGAACCCCCCCCAAAGGCACGCACTCTGGGCGCGCCCAAGGCGAGGGACAAGATGGGACCGGGGACACAGGACCTGGAAAACAGAAGCAAACCCATCAACGAGACACTGGGAACAGGACAGACCCACAAAATAGGCACAACGGCAACAACCAGGACAACAGACAAACTGCGGGCAGGGCAAACAGGCACAGGGGCAGCAGAACAGGGGACACAGGGGGGACATCCACCGGGGAAACGGAGGGACCAGGAGAGAACATGAGAGAAACAGGGGAACGAATAGCAGAGACAGGGGGCACAAAAGCAGGAGGGACAAAACCAGGGGGCGAAAAAGCAAAGGGCGGGGGAAAACGAGGCGGCATCCGCAGGGGTAGCAGGCAGCCGCGAGGCAGGAGCAGGGGGGGATCTCGGAGGGGCCGAGGAAGCAGATGGAGGGACGGACGGAGGAGGCGAGAAGGAAGGCGGAGGGATGAATGGAGCAGGCGAGGAGGAAGGCGGAGGGACGGACGGAGGAAGTGAGGAGGAAGGCGAAGGGGACACCGGCGAAGGCGAGGAGGAAGGCCCAGCCGTGGCAGGCGAAGGCGCAGTCCACTGATAAGGTGGCCGAGGAGCCGAAGCAGGGGAACCCGCAGGCAGCCGACAAGACGCCAGAGGCAGGGCCGATGGTGCCGGCCGAGGCACCGGAAAAGGACCTGCAGGCAACCGCCGAGCCGGAGCCAGAGGACCCGCAGGCGCCCCACAAGCCCCCAGGGCCACCCGGGTGTTCCCGTCCTTTCCAGGATATGGAGAGGCGGGGCCACTGCCGAGATTTGCCCCTCTGCGGGTATGATGGAGGAGTCCCTCTGGAAGCAGCTCGGGGAGGTCCGACAGCGAATCGGCACATTCTCCGTGGTCCAGCCGCGCCCACCGGAGGATCGCCTCTGCAGTCCCATCTGTTGAACCGAGGTGGTCCGCCTCAGTGAGCTGGGGCGTCTTCTTCTGGAGTCCGGTCATCATGTCAGGTCTGGCGTGAGGCGTGCAGAGCGGGGAAGCAGAGTCCAAAAGGTACGGTGAAGGAGGGTTTATTCGAAACATGCACGTAACAGCACCAGACTGCGTAACGACGACAATGACCGAACTGGGGAAATAGACTTGAACGCGGACTAAAATGCACGGACTTGTTAACTCAGAACAAGACACAGCTGGCAAAAGCCGGAATTCACATGAGGGTAACGAGGGGGCGTGGCACACAGGAGGCTCGAACGGGCCGGATCATGACAACACCAAGGATCATGGGATTTGTTGGATCTAGTAAAATGATTCACAGTTTGTAGGTTTTAGCTGTTCAGGTTATGATTGGTTGACCATACACAGCTATAAACGGTTTTCACTTAGTAGTTCACAAGCTGCATTGTGCATTGCACTTCTTAAAAATTGATTTTGGGCTTATGGTTTGCAATTGAATGAATGAATGAATGTTGCATGTATATTACACTTTTATATAGCACCTTTCAAGTAGGATTGCTCGATTACGGAAAAAATCATAATTAGGATTATTTTGGTCAATATTGAAATCACTATTATTTAACACGATTACTCATATTGCTCATTGAGTCTGGAAACACTTTGCATTTATTGCACATAAATAACAGCAAACGTGAAATTTTCATTGATACATTCCTGTTGAACTTTCCCTTAAAATAAAAAAAAGTATAATATTCAAATATTGTATAAAATAGTAAAGACAAGAAAATACAATCAGCAATGTAACGCAGTTCCACAGTCTCTTGAAAACAAAATACTAAATAAAAAATAGAATACAAAAAAATATTTGAAAAAAAAGTTACAAATTAAATAATCTGTACTATAGAGTGCGTCTCTTGTTGTTCACTGTGTTGCAATGGACATCGATGCGGGTTTGCTACTTTGCCTTTTCTGTTTCTGTATTAGTTGTTCGTAAATTACTCGGTGTTTGAATTTTAGGTAATTAAAGAGATTTGCCGTGTTGCCGAATGGTGCAGACACCACCGAGTAGCAAAGCTTGCGCATAATGTTTTTGATCCATGTCTGAGTCTTCAAATCCAAAGTGTTCTCGCACCAGTGACCTTACTTTACTTTTCTTGCTGACTAAATGCTACTGCTGGTCCTTTCCTCCTTCTGGCATCTTTATTCGCGGTGACTTTTTAAAACACCACAACCAGAATACACATTCGGAAGGGGCAGACATGCGCGTGCGCGTGTCATTCAGAATGCAAGAAAAAGTAAGAGTATACTTGCAGAGCCTAATGCAGCGAAATGATTTTAATAATAATAGTTTGTTGTCGAATTACATTGTTTTTGTGATCGTTTGGAGCCGAAATCGAAATACAAATTTGATTAATCGCACGTAATTACTTTCAAGGCACCCAAAGCTCTTTAGAGAGACATGTTGAGCCACTTCAACCACCACCACTGTGTAGCACCCACCTGGATGATGTGACAGAAGCCTTTCTGCACTAGTGCGCTCACCACACAGTGGCTAAGGTGGTGAAGGGGCAGGAGAAAATTCACCAGTTAGATATAGGGGATGATTAAGAGGCCAGATTTGAGAGGGCCACAGTGGGCAGTTTTAGTCAGGACATTGGGGTACCACCCCTACTCTTTGAAAGATACCCAGGGATTGTTTTATGACCTCAAAGGGTCTGAACTTCGGTTTTACGTCTCATCTGAAGGACGGCACCAATTTAACAACACAGTGCCCCCATCAATGCACTGGGGCATTGGAATCCACACAGACCACAGGATGGGCTAACCTGTCAGCCACACCAGCATCTCTTTACAAGATTTCACTTTGGCTTTCATGCAGATAGCAAGTGAGATGATAGCATTCTAACAGTAGATAATCATTTCTTCAGGGATTTTCTGGTAGTAACCGGGTTTCCTGCTGTGACAAGTTATAACCGGCATTACTGAGTCATTGAGGTAGTGGGGGGTTTCTTGGCTGCTATGTATTCACCACCTACAGACTTGTCAGACATCTGCAAGTTGTGGGTTGCCAGAAGTGATGCAAAGAAAGAGATTAGCTTGGCAGGGAGTATAATCCGTGTAATCGGTGCTGCTCTCAGGTGGTATTGTAGCCAACCTAGTTTAACCATCTAAATTTCTGAAGATATAGAGTTATAATTTTAACCTTTATCAATTATCCCCCCAACATTAAATTTAAGTCTAAAGGTGTTGAGACAAATAATAGAAATCCTTAGTCATTGATATAAAAGACTACCGCAGCATTGCATTTGGTCATAAGAAAGTAATTGCTAAAAAAATTCAGCCTTGAGTTAATGAAAAGGTTCTACAGACAAAGATCTTCTAGATTGCCTGCCACCTAATCCTTTAATTATTCAACAGACTCTATTGTTTAAAAAACCTAATTCCCCTTTTTCCTTGAATCCAGTTTTTTAATCACTTAGTGAACTGAGCTAAATTATAATTGCTCTCACACTTAAAATGTAAGACAAACGTCTCAAAAGCTATGCTTTAATTATACAAAATGTTAAAACATTATGTTATTTCCAGTGCCATTAGGAATTACTTGTGCTACTATGTTAAATTTTGTTTGTAAAAGATTATTGTAGTTGAGACCTGTAGCTGTTAAGGTATCCTCAAGAGTTCTCCTCCAAACATCTGTCTTTTTTATTCAGTATAACTAATAATTTAGGTGCAAAGAAATAGTTTATTTTTTGGAGAAATAAGTTTATTGTGACGTAAACTGTCCTTTAAGTTTCACTCATTGTTATAAATATAAATTGACTGTCTGCTGGTTCTTCCCCTCTTCCGTTTTTATTTGCTGTGTCGTTTTTGTGAATGCCTTTGTGCGCCTCTTTCCCCTGCCATCTTCATGATGCAAAAAAAAACTACTGTCACCATAGCAACCATCATGCCTGTGACAGGCAAACACACAGCTGCCAGAAAGCATGCTAGTGTGTGTATGTCTGTCTGTTCGTATGTGTATGTGTGTAATTTGCCCCTAACTGTCTTGTAAGTTTGTCAGTTGTAAGTATTATTGTAATGTAAACTAATACCGGTCACATCAGGTATTATTAATAGACAAAGACAGCTGGGGTCCTGTTAGGAAGAATCAGAATGGCTGTTATTCATAGTTTAACTGTATTCCTAATAATCATTTTAACACATTAAAAAGAGATTTAAAGGCAGAAGGGCACAAATGTCATTGTCTATGAGTGTCTGTCTTTGTGAGTCACTGGCAATTCTAATCTCAATGAAACAGTGGCAGAGGGACAGCCCACTGATTATAAGTCATCACTGTCAGTCAGGCTGATCTACTGTTGCCTGGAATGGAACAAATTACGGCAGATAAAAATGTTCATTGTGAGCACTGAAAAAAAATACAGATATTCCCTTATCAGTGCACCTGTTGGACCTTTGCTCGTGTTTCAATATGAGAGCAGACAGTTAATTAATCAATCTAACAACTATTGCAGTTAATAATTTGGTATGCCTGTCTGTTCGCAAGCAGACATAATGTAATTTGTTCATGTTAAACCTGAAGATATTTAGGTATAATTGTTTTTACATTTGTTTTTGCAAGAAATGTCACAGTAAGAAACAAGATCAGTATTAGTTTCTAATGTCAGCTTATGCCTGAACATACATGATGTGTTTTAAGCCATTACTCCCTTATATTTGATAAACAGTGACAGAACCCCAACCAGAATATTAAAAAAGTCATGTCTAGTGGACGTTGTGATATTGTGAAAATGTAAAGAGGTGTTATCTGTTTCATTGACATGAAATCATCCCATATACATTGAATTAGTGTGATTTGTTGTCTGTACCTAAGATTATATTTAGCAGTTACATACTGTAGTCTGCTACATATAATATAGCAACAACAACTGAAGATCTGTCTTTTCATTTTGTAGCTATTTCAATACTGTTTAATCAAAGCAAAACAAAGTTTTTTTTTTTTTATTTGAAACATTTGTTTCAGTCAACAGTGATGAACACCTTTTCAAATCCTGTGTTAGTGCTGTGTTCCAGTACAAATATTCGTTTGCCAAAACTACAATGCAAGTCAATGGTACGTGAAATAATGCACATAACAACAGACCCAGAGCATGAGCACACAGACGAGAGGGAGGCAGCACTGGCTATTTTAAAGCACGAAACACAGAGAATCCATGGTTGATATCAAGGGCAAAGGTGAATGTTGCTCAGAGATGTCGATGTCGAGTGATCAAAGGTTAGCTGTTCAGTCCTTTTATGGCAGAAAGGGGGAGAGTGAGACAATGAGAGACAGAAAACAGCAGAGAGGAAGGGGCACAGGGATGGCAAAGGCACACTATATAATTACCATCTGCCAGGCAGCAAGCTGGTTGTCATAACAACTGCAATCTGTAGTCTTAGTACGCAAAAACCACACTTAATATTGCTAAGTCAGGGATATAGACCAGACAGCACAGATGCAAGAAATCCAAGCTGACAGGCCTTGTGGGAGTCTCTGAAATACATGCATTCAAAAAACTCAGTGGTTAACTGTACAGGCCTGTTACACTTGCCAGAAGGTATATACCAAAAAGTATAACAAAAATATATATACCAAAAGCCATTCCCAGTGGATATTCGGTTGAAAACTTGCATAAGATTGAAGATAAAATAGAGGGAGAAGGTGCTGTAGCTGCCACTCATGGCAGAAACAAACCAGGAGCAGCAGGAGCAGCAATAGCCCCTTCAGGGAAACTCATATAAGAAAAGTATACTTAACATTTGGCGTAAGTGTGGCATCTCAACTCCTCTTTAAAGCCACTGCATGATGGGCTGTGTGTCTCAACAGGTGGGACACATTAACGATGGTTAATTAGTCATTTAAAAGCAAGCACGCATCCAGCTGTGTGACAACATTAGGGAGACTGAATGGGCTGTATCACCTCACTGCGCTCTCTCCCCTGCTGGCGTGACCACACTACCTGCACACAGCCTGCTCTGTTGGATACATATAATGACACTGAATGCAGATTGCTGGAGATCAAGATTTTCTTGCATCTGCTAAACCTTTAAAATCTGTTACACCCACAGGTTATGTCAGCACAATGTCCTTGGTAATGTGAAGTCAGTCTCCACCCCCTGCCGGTATCGTTTCAGGCCTGATAATATATTACTGATTACTATAAATATTACAATAAGTATTAAAATATTCATGATGCTGTAGTCATAAACATTTTCCATTGGTTACAAATTTCAATCAAATGTAACCATATTTGGCCTGTTTTCCTGATGCTCAATTCTGTAACTATTAGAGAGAGGGCCAAGTAAATTGGAGTATCATCTGCATAGCTGTGGAAAGATATCTCATAACTTTGTAGGATTTGGAGGAAGCATGTATATATTAAACACTGTAAGAGTGGCCCAATAATTGGATCATGGGGCACACCACAAATTACTGGCACTCTCTTAGAAACATTATTTCCTATTATGACAAAGTAATTTCTTCCATGCAGGTATGAACTGAATCATTTTAGGGCTGGTCCTAAGAGTCTAACCCAGTCTATTTAAGAGAAGTCTATGGTTTACGGTATCAAAAGCAGCACTGAGATCGAGCAGTAATAGAACAGATACTTTTTCAGAGTCTGTATTTAAGAGAATGCCATTAGTATCCTTAATTATTAACAATGAACAATAAACTGTGATTATAACAGAATCCTGACTGAAATGGTATCTGTTTAAGGACAAAAAGTCAATACGTTGCTTGAAGATACTTGTGTAATGTATTCTGTAAGACAACAGAACAATGTAAGATAGGAAAGCATGCACACATAAAACATTTTTACATCTTTCTTAGTCCATGGCTTACGAGTGCATTTAGTATTTTATCATAACAGACAGCATACATACCTTTGACACCTAAACACTTGCACCTATATACCCTATACCTATATTTTATTTCATGTGTTCTTAATCAGCAACTTACTGTAGTTGCTGTCACTTTTTAAGATCAAATCAGTTCAAGAAGAAAACAATATTCTTGAAATAGAGGTAGCTAGCTAGTTTACCGTATCAAAAGTAACTAGCTAAATAATTAGCTGTAGCTGTTGTCAAATAAATTTAAAAAATTGCATAATATTAGGGCATCTCACTTTTTTAATGTCACCTAGGAATCACTTGGTAAAACTACTGCGGATAACTGGCATTCATATTAATTTATAATAGCCATTGATGAATTTAATGAGAAACCTGTTAAATTCCATTTTGAAATTTATCCTCTATTTCAAATTTTTTGGCTGTATTCCATGATTACCACCTTGTTTTCGAGGAAATCATAGGACTCTGCACATCTATACTGTACCAAAATTGACACACAAGACATTGCTACAACAATACATGATATGATTGACCACCATATTTTGCGGTGGGCATCGGGTGTTTACTTTTGAATGTAAACCTCTTTTGTAACAATCATGCATGGTTTTCATGGCTAAAGAGTTTGATTTTGGTCTGATAAGACTACAACACACAGTTCCAATTGTAGTTATAATGACTCTAGGCAAAGTTTAGGTGCTGCAATTTATTGGTTGCATTCAGTAAGGACTTCTTTTGTGCAGTCCTTCAAAGAATCAATTGATATTGGGGCGGTTCATTTTCTAATGACAAATCTAATAACCTGAAGTATTCAACTGAACTGTATAGCTCTGAAACTCTTATTTGTGGATTGTTCTTGCCTTGCTTTCCTCATCATCTTCCTGTGCATTGTGGCAATCTAGACATGCATTCCCTTCTAACAGAATTTTAAGATAGAGGCCACTTTGTTTGTTTGGTTTTGGAAAAATATTCTTTAGCCTGCCAATCATTTTAAAACCCCATATATTTATTACTGTAATATCTTATAAATAAAACATTTTGCATTGGAAAAGGATGCTATTTGCAGCCAGGTGTCAGTAGCAAACAATGCTATTCCACAAAAAAAATCCATGGGTAATGCTTTTGAATCTGCACAGTTTTTTTATTTTATTGCACCCCCCTGAAAATCTGAATTTCTTCCCGAAGTGCTATCCATAAGCACAATTGTGAGAAATGAATTTCAAGCCCCGTAGGCAGCACTAACGCAGGTTAGCAAGATTACTGTGTGCCTTTGGCTAGTTAATTATTGCTGGAACATGGTATAATTTGTGTTTAATATTTGCATTCCACTTTGGCACCTATAGCCATTGAAGTGATGTGCAATCATGCACACAACACAGTGTTTGCGTTTTTTGTGGAGCCAGGGAGTGAGGAGGACAGGTATAAATAGCCGAATAGGTGTCGTGTGACTGTTTTCACCCAGGTGCAAATAGACACTGCAAAAAAGAGTCATATGGCTTCCCCAACCACTTGAGTGGAACATTTCAAACGGCAAAATTTATTGTGAGCTAACTGTAATTATGTCAATTAGCCTTAGTCCTAGTCAGCACATGAAAGAACAGGCACAGATCTAGTGAACCTGATTGCACACATGGCTGGGCTTTTAATAAAAAGGTTTTTTGGAGAAATGGGGTGAGTGTTTAGGGTAGTCTTGGGCGGTATTACAGTAAAATATTCAATATGCTGTGGCATTTTCATCTAGCAAAATCGACATTATGATCGTATTAAAAATTACATGGGCCTACTGTACAAGCCTACCGTAAGGGGATCAGGGTTTATATATAGACGGAGCCCAGCTCTGCCTCCTTTTTTCCAAATTCCACAAAAGTATCCATCTGCACAAGATATGCCCAGTACAAGCAACACTTATTACAAGACATGCCCACTTGCTGGTACCATCATGCTACAAGTACAAGTGAGGCCTACCACAAGAGTTGCTCACTTGATAGTGATGTCATGCTACAAGTCGCACCTACGTAATGTAAATGATCTGAGGATAAACGTATTGATAAATGTACAGTCACGTGCTGCGTAACAACATTTCAGTCAACAAAAGACTACATATACAGCAGTGGGCCCATAACGTTAAAATGGAACTGAAAAATTCCCATTGCCTACTGTCACAGTGCAACACATTACTCAAATGTTTATGGTGATTCCTGTGTGAACAAACATACTGCACTGCCAGTCCTATAAAAATGTAGCACATACAATTATGTGCAGTACATAATACTTGATAATTATAATAGGTATATTACTGGTTTATGTATTCACGTTTCTGTGCTTTCTCATTGTTAATTTAGAGTGTACTATTTCTACTTATAAATATGAAAAACAGTCAAGTGGATGAAATATTCCTACACAATGCCTTGATATCTGTCCTGTGTTTTTGTATTTTGACTTATTTCACTTAGTAGTAGACTCTCTTAGAGGTAAGGCATATGTAAGGAGCAATCTGTGAATAACTTGACATTTTAATGCATTTTTGCAGGGACATGAATAAGCAAGAATATTACTTGAAGTGATAAGCCATTTTGATGCATTTTTAAGTTTCATTTGCGTGTTGTTTCAAAAAAATGAAATACTTTTAACCATGCGTTATGTATAATGCCCATATCAAATAAAAATAACTTTTTGATCACATTTTGAGAAATATTTTGTAAGCCGTTAAAGTGGTAAGACAAGCCAGCAACTGAACATACTGCATCTTTAAGACTGTGATCATAAATACATATGATAACAAATATCCTAATCTACAGAGCAGCTTATTCACAGCTCTGTACATGACAGGGCTCCCCCTCCTCTCCTGGTGGGGGCTAGAGATAGAGGTTGAGGGTTATGGGAGGAGTAGTGAACAGATAGGGAAGAGGGGGTGATGGGACTATCCAGGGGCTAGTCTAGCATTGTAATAAGTATATGTGTATTTTCAAATGCTAAATGATGTTGAAATGTAAAACGGAAAAATGTTAAAATGCTGATATAGCAACTTTTGTTGGTCTGCTTGTGTTTAGTTTTACATTATACAGAGTTTATGTTCATCCCACTGTGCCCATGGGGCAGTTTTTTGCCTACTAACTGGAGCTTGTGTGTGCCAGAAACACTCTAGGTTACAGTAACATTTGATCTCAGGAGAAATCGCAGTGGTGTCTGTTTGTACGTGTCTATTTGAGAGATGTCTATTTTTACTCCATTATAACGTTGGTGTGTCTGTTATGATTCTTATTGTTATGTCACGAAAAAACAACGGCCGGGGTATGAATGAGATGCAGTTAACCATCTGATTAGTGGGGAAAGATTGTACAAATCTTGCAAGTGTAATATGTGAAAAAATAAGGTTTTTTCATCTTTTGTAGTTTTTGTTCATTTTCATGAAGGATGGCCATAATTCTTATATGACTGTATGTATGATGATAAACTGTAACCATTGTAGTAGTAATATTTTTTGCCCGTTACCAAACAAACATCTATAGGGTGCTTGCTTCTTAGCAGATGTCCAGGAAGGAACAGTTCATCTCCACAAATGTGCACTGCCCTGACAAGAGAGCTGCATGCACAGTCATATATACACAATCATTCAGCATAGACACTGCTGCAATATACCTTGAAACAGCTTTGGGTTTTCACCCCATACCTCACAGCCCATATTTGGGAGGAAGCTTGCAGTTGACTGGTGACAAGCAAACATTTTAGTAAAAAATTCTAAAAACGGGTCATACATCTAATCCTGCAAGGATAAGGCCATTGATATGGAGCAAGATTCACCTCGGAGCAAATTGCTTTCTGGTTAATGGTGTCCGGGTCATTACACTGTAATTTAGCAGCAAGATTTAGTTTAACTTGTTATTTAAATAACAAATGTGTCAGTACGGTACTGGCATTTTTCAAATATCAATGCACTAACATTCAAAACAGTGTTTGTTATGTCCTTTGTAGATTTTTGTACCTCACATTTTCTAAGCTAAAACATTTGCAGGTATATGGCTCCATTGTTTCTCTCTCCGTTTTATTATTGTGTTTTTTTTTCCAGTAAAGAAAAAATGTTTTTTTTCTGGGTGGTATACTCAGACATCCCACCTGATGGATATTGATTTCAGGGAGGCAGATGGGGGGCATCCGGAAGGTAACAAATACGACCCACGATGCCTTGTGCAATGACGTCACCGCCACAGGCCCCATACCGTATATGTGTGTATATGTATATGTATATGTATAAGTATATGTATATGTATATGTACAGTATATGTATATGCATATGTATATGTATATGCATATTGCCAAAGGTGGTGAGAGCGGGCGGGCGGGGGAACAATTTTACCAACACCGACTAGCGGAATGACAGATTTCCGGGACATTGCACATCATTTGCGGGTATTCGGGAGCTGCTGTCAATTTGCGGGAGACAAATTTGGGGGGGGGGAGGCTAGAACTATGGGGTCAAACAGAGGGGGCTAGAACAAGGGGGTTAGAGAGAGGGGAGAATCATGCAGCCTAAACACAAAAGCGTCACTGCAGCTGCGCCTGTCCCTGTTTACACACATAACCCCCCCAGGCTGCACTGCTATTTTTAGATGGGCCATTTTACCACCATTACCCTTGGGGTTCAGGACTGCTGCAGCTCTCAGGTTTTAAAAGAGTGCCTCAGCATTTGCCATGGCCATGGCAAAATGAACAAACAAACAAACAGGTGTGTGGCGTGTCTTATCTTTTAACTGAGTGAGATTTTTTCTGATCTTTTAATAGAGTAAGATTTTGGATGATTTTCAGCTGCAAAATAAAAATTGATTGTGTATGTGCGATCTATTTGGTAATGCTTTACATTAACTGTATCTTCATAATGCATTTATAATGCATTTATAGGACATTCATAAGCAGTATGAAAGTATACCTAAACATCCTAACAGGCAGCTTTAATGCACATTATTCATTGCATATATATTATGATCATACAACTAGACTGTTTGTTATTATCATATAATGCTTGTCATTATTTTATACTACAGCTGTTAAAGTATGTTAGTATGTTAAGGTATACTTATAAGGTATGGTTATGAATGTATGAATATCTTATGAACGCATTATGAAGATGCACTGAATGTTTTACACCTTATCATACCTTATCTTATTGTCTTAGAGATTAAGAAACAAAGAAAAATGTAAATAAATTACAAATAAATTACAATATCTATATTGGGAAATATAATATATAAAACTTTGCCCTCCTTGGATTTGGTTTAAATTCTTCTTTTACTTCCATGGAAGGGTGGGGGGGATTCTGTCTCCAATCAGGGCCATAAAGAAGAACATAACCACATGACCACAAGGTGACCGTGACTCCCTACCATAATATTGTTACATAGCCCTATAACAGTTATCCTTTGGTGTCCATAGTCTGCTGGTGACAGTTACTCTTCTTGGGTCTAATTTCTGCTCTTACTCTGTGCACCAAGCACCTTATTTTAACTGTTATATATTCACATATTGAACTGCCATTCCTGTCCATGTACCTTCGCAACGAGCCACTTAAGATAAATTCCTTTCTTTTCTCCTGAGAGCTATATACTAAATCAGGCCCCTTTGTCAATGTGGGGTGACTCAAATGAATAGGCCCTCTCTCAAGATTCACCTCTGTTTTTATTGGCTTACCTGTAGAAATGTTTAGTCCCCAGCCCTGCATCAGTACATGTTATGCCCTCTGTTGTGTTAAGTATGCCTCACTAATTCATACATGAGCTACTAGCCCAGGCCTAAAGTAAAACCCACTAAAGAGAGAGGTACACAGATTGGGTTATTACTCACTTCTGACTGGTCTGTATAGTAACTGAGTGCTCCCTTGCTCATGCTCCCCTGATAAGAGTCAGATAAGGGCAACCGGTTGGCTGGGCTTTACCTTCTGTCAGCTCAAATTTGAAAGATTTGACCATCAGCACCATTGACCTTGCAAAGGTGAAGAGAGAGAGGCAGAATTACCCATCATACTGCCAGTTCCTTCACCATTCATTCTATTTATGCTCAAGGCTCCTGGGCAGGATTTTAAATATTCAGGTGGCCCCTGACAGGAGAGGGTCTAGTCATTGGTCTAATTACACAGCTATCGCAGCCAACTTGGAGAAATAGTGCAAGCAGCCCGGAAGCATGCTACATGACTTCACAGCTCCACTCCTGCTAATAACTGCTGCAGTTGTGGTGTGAGGAACTGCTGCCATTTAATACACAGCCATGTGGCTCAACCCAAGATTATCTGAGTCTGGTGTTCTGAAGTGGAGATCTGGAGGGGGTCTGCATCATGATGTGATATCACAGAAAGCCACATGTCTGACAAGCATCACCCTGCCATGCACCAGTTTCAACCCTAACCTCCAACAGCAGACCTGTCTGCTCGCGCTGGGGGCACAGTCACAGGATTTACTGATTGATTGATGTGTGAAAGGCAGGAGTAACTCTACAAGAGTATCAGTTTCACCTCACAATTCACAGCCCTTATATGTGAGTGTGTCTGGTTTTATATGGTGCAGCTCAGCAGAATTCAGAGTGAGGCTATCAGGGTGCTGATGTGTGGTATGCCCCCAATAATTATGAGCCATTAGGTATTACTGGAGCCTGCATAATACGCTTAGAAATTAACTGTGACTCATTTGTAGGTACATACTATATGTCAGCATACCTTGGCTGGAAATTGGAAAAATACAGAACAGAAGAATAAATGTGCTACGCTTCAAATTGTTTTGGTGCCTAAAAACACTTCTTGTTTCTACTTGATTCACAAAAGGAATTGGACTTCACAAATATCAGCCGTTGGTGTGCTCCATTTTTGACATGCCGGTCACATGATTTCCCTAATGGGCATTAATTATAAACACAATTGAGAGCTGCGCATCCACACAATAGAATATTTTGTTTCCATGTGACCAGTTTCCAGATAAGCAACAGATGTGCTATTATTAGTACAGTGTGGTTTCATTAATTGTTCACTGCAAGAATGTTTCTTAAACTGATCTATATGGGTTGCCGTCATGTCACTGGCTTCTGATGAAAATGCTTTGTAAAGGATGAACTAGGCTTAAAAGGGCTTTCCGACCGACAGCAGCATGCGCTGTGCTCGTATCGGGGTTTGCGTACCTCTTCAAAAAGCAGCAGTTTGCACTTAATGGGCTGCTCTCGTATCGGGGTTTGCGTACCTCTTCAAAAAGCAGCGGTTTGCGCTTAGTGTGCTGCTCTCGTATCGGGG
>JAODKM010000099.1:24922162-24959446 GCA_026780845.1 Petrocephalus sullivani | reverse complement strand
CTTAGTGTGCTGCTCTCGTATCGGGGTTTGCGTACCTCTTCAAAAAGCAGCGGTTTGCGCTTAATGTGCTGCTCTCGCGGCAAGATTCAGCACAAAAAGTAAGCATGGTTTTCAAAACTCTCTCCTGTCATTTTGTTGTTTGTGGGCAGCTATGACAATGTATATTATTAAAACTATACCTCTTAATATGATTATATTATATTATATATAATACATTAATATATAATATATTATATAATATAATTCTTCCAGTTAAGAGACTTAAGTAGGTCTGTAGCTATCACACGCTAACTTCATGTCTAAATTCACATGTACTACAAACAACAAGCTACGAAAACTGTCAAAACATACAAAACATTTCATTCCACGCCCCCTGGGTCTCCATAACCCTCCTGTTTTCTCCCCGGAGTGGCCTTAAATGAGCCATACCTGGGGCTCATTTGTGTTACCTCTCGTTAGAGCTGAAGGTCTTTGCCCGAACCCGACGGGACCCGACCCGACGGGTTTGACCGGGCTCGTGCTTGCGCGGTAAATGAGCGCTAGGGCTGAACAATTTATCGATTTCAGATTATGCATAATACAGCATGTCTGGCCCAAGGTTTAAAACTGTCGTTAGAATAGTTTTACAAATTCATTCCGTCCTCCTTGTGTGATAGTCAGTCTCGCCAATCAGAAGTGCCGTGCTCCTTGCGTAAACCTGACAATTAACTGGTGAGGTGAACCAGGTGTTTCTAAGCAGGGAAATCACCAAAACGTGCTGGAGCACGGCCCTCCAGGACCGGAATTTCCCACCCCTGAACTATGTAATGGTCATAGATTGTCCACAGAAAGGTCCTTTTATAAGGGACCAAGCAGCGTTATCCACAAGATCCCTAATGTTTTTATTACTGGAATTGTTCTATTTTCATTACTTCATTTAACTTAATACAGTCATGGCTTTTGTGATAGTAGTTTTATGCGCTATTGTTCTCCACTAATTTGACCCTTGTGTACATGGGAAGCACGTTACTAAGGGTAAGAAAGCGGCGGAGCGCTATTTGCAGATGCGGCACTTAAAATGAGCATGCAAAAATACAATCACTTTACCATGTTCAGGTTGCTAGAGAATTGCTCTATGGTTGATTAGGTGTATATTATATATAATTTTTGTTAGAATAAATACATTTTGGATACAATTAATATATTCCCAGTCTTATCTATGGATTAATGTATAGCGTAGTCCAGATTTCAATGTGCAATTGTGCTCAATTAGTTTTTCATACATATATAGTGAATAATGAACTGAGTTTAAAAAAAACGCAATCTCGGGTTTAGGCCACTTATTTTCTATCATTTTACATGGGCTCGGGCTGAATTCTGTCGGGTTCGGGCCTTGTGGGGCCTAACTTTTAAGGCCCGATTACAGCTCTACCTCTCGTTCCTGCCCTCTTGTTATTCACTCACAGCTGACTCCTGTTTGCCCTTTCGTTAGTCTAGTATTTAAGTGCTTCCTGGGCCTGTGCTCCAGAATTCTGTCACTGATGTTGTTATATGGTCTTAGTCCCTACTCGGTCCTTTAGCCTTTTGGATCCCTTGCAGTCTCTGTCATTTTCTGTTCAGTCCCCGTTTCCCTCAATTAAGTCCCAGTTACCCTGCAACCCAGGCTGCTCCTGCTTCTTGCCTATTTCAACAGAAATACTTTCCAGCACATTGTGTGCCTCCCTTGTGCGCCCCAGTAAGATGGACAGCTTGTGTCATATAGCTCTGGGAACTCAGACATGGACAATATTAGTTTCTCATCCATTTTATTTCTGTGCTTGTTTCGATGCCTCGTTTCTACTGGCCGCGCAACAATGTGTCACAGCGCACAGAGGTCAAAGTTCAACGAAATTCAGCTTTGGCCGTGACGCACACACATGCTCGCCGAGCAGTGTGCTGTGCTATGCTTGTGCTTGCACTCTGCACAGTGCAAATCCATTCTTGCACAGTGCTCAGTGCAGCACATTCCGCATTTAGTCTGAAAGCCCATTAAAGGTATATCGGTTGAAGGTACATTGTGCTACATTCTAAAATATGTATGCTACATAATATACAATGTCCAAACTGTGGAATTAGAAGAGACTTTGCTTACTAATAAATTCAAATGTGTCTCAAAATTCAAATTGTTAGCAATAACATGCAACAAGTTAAGCATTTATCTAGTTTTTGCAAAGTTAAAGTTTGTTTTCCATTTTAATCATTTTGCTCAGCTTTAAAATGTCTCTTTTTTGTGTCTCATAGGCTATAGCAGGTCTTCAATAGTACTGCCTGGAGTAATTTTTGCTAATGGACACCAAGTCAGTGGAATATCCCCATGTTCAGTTGGCCAGGGACTCTGGGTCCTCTGTGATCTTGTACTGGAGTAATGAGTCAGTACTTAGGAACCCTCAAATATCATCAATCAGAATGTGGTCTGCACACAACTACAGCTAAAGTTTGATGGCGTTTCATCTCCATGTTGTAATTATTCCTCTGTGTAAGGGCAGGGGTAGTATTTATACGCTGTGTATACTATGTGGCATACATTGGAGGACATTGCCATTTCAGTGTTTGTCTTCCTCAGGCAACAAATACATTTCCCAATATACTGTGGTTCATTTACATTGGGTAAACGGTATTAACAGTGCTCTTTGACGTTACTGTTGTTTAGAATATGTAACACAACATAACAGGGTCTTTTTGGAGAAATGCGAAGTGTCTCCATGCTGTATGAATGGTCAGAGACAGTGAATTGCATCTTTATAATAGAGGCAAGATTTTGCAATTGCTGTGTAGTAAAAAACACAACCGAAAGAAAGACAAGAGGGTACAAAAAATGTACCAGCTAGAAGACAAGTATAGCCTTGTCATTAGCACCTCCACATCCCACACAGGAACATTCACACATCCCAGCTCTGTGCAGCACCATAACAAACCAAGCCAGAGGAACACCTGTGACACCTGTGAGATACATTGTCCAGCAGAGCCTACTTTCAGTTTTATCCAAATACAGAATGGATCTCAGAGCTAGACTGGTGCAACCATTAACCTGTAATGTTCTCTTGTGAATAGGACAAGTGCATTCCACTTAAATATTGCATACATGTTGCTGATAAAATTAATTTCCTGTCTGGCCTATTACCATTTGCCTAATAACGTATTTTTTTCTGTTCACAAAATGTGATCTGTAGTAATATAAATTTGCTGAGGTTTTCGGTTGTTAACACCTAGTTGTTTAGATAATAGTCCTAGAATAATCCCCAACATATCACAATATATTAGCTTCTGTAATATTTCATTATAATTTTTATAATTGTTTTGTTGTTTTTGTTTATGATGTTTGTGTTTAAGAAACATCATTAGGTTTCGTAAAATCTAGCTGAAATAAAATCTGGTTTAGGAGTTGCTAAATAATTGTGCATTTTGGGGAAAATGTATTTGTGTAGGGTTGGTATAGTTACTTGGTTCACTAGAGTATATGCCCTGCCTTCAGCGCTAAACTTTTCGGAATAGATGTCATGGCCACCATGACTCTAACCTGGTTGAGTGTCTCTGGGAAAGTAATGAATAAAAATGTCTCATTATTGTTTCATGTAGTATCTTTTTGGTAACTAGCTGGTAAGGCTAGGCTACAATTCAGGCTACAAATACCTGCTATTGAGGACATAAACAAACACAGAGGCTGGACTGCAGGGGAAAGGCCTAGATGGGTTGGGTCCGAATGGGGTTAAGGCAAGCAAAGGTTTGCATGCGACCGCTGATGGCTTCGTTGGTGGTGTGTTACCTATGGCTGCAGACAGTTGGTCCTGGAGGCAGCAGTCCAATTTGGATGGTTGTCCTCAGGGCTGTCTAGCAGTGTGGAGAAACCAGCTGTGTCTCGTCTGCATTCTTCATGGGTGGCTCCAAAACCTACTTGTGGGGAGATTGCGATGTTGTCCGTCAGTGTGGTGCTAAACAGCTCCGCTGGGCTTTGGTGGATGCCTGCATTCCCACAGGCTCACACTGTCTATGCAGTGTGTGAAATGGAATTTTCTCTCTTTTATTAGTTTTTACGTCTTCATATAGTATTCTACTGCAATTCAATCAATGTTTGCAGATTACAGTTATTTTTAATTGCCTGACACTTTAAATTTCCCAGTCAGCCCTGCCTTTCTTTTTGATCTTTTTGTTGTTTCAGATTAATGTTTGACCTTTCTTGTATTAAATGTCATGTTTAAGCACTCTGCCACTGTAGCACTGGCATTCCCTTTGATATTCCCATGCAGGAAGCTACTGCGGTCTGATAAAAGTGCATTATAAATAAATAACAATTTCCGCCCATCTGCCATATAACTGATGCTAGAAGAGTTCATTAATATGCTCACTATTTAACATGAGTCAATGAAGGAAATACCAGATGAATCACACTTCTGATTATATTCATGAATGTTATTACTTTTCATTTTCAGTTTCTGGCCGTATATGTGTCTAAAATGGTTAATTAATTATGCTAAATTTTAGTGGATCTCTGTGTGCTTTCTATGGTTTCTTCTATGCTTACAGTGATGGAGATCTTACCTGGTCCCTTGGTGTGTTCTTGTTTTGCAGATCCTGGCCATAATATCCATCTTGTTCATCGTGCTGTCCACCATTGCCCTGTCCCTCAACACACTGCCAGAGCTACAGGACACCGACGAATTTGGCCAGACCACGGATAACCCCCAGCTAGCCCACGTTGAGGCGGTCTGCATCGCCTGGTTCACTATGGAATACCTCCTGCGCTTTCTGTCTTCGCCTAACAAGTGGAAATTCTTCAAAGGGCCCCTGAATGTCATCGACTTACTGGCCGTGCTGCCCTACTATGTCACCATCTTCCTCACCGAGTCTAACAAGAGCGTTCTGCAGTTCCAGAATGTGCGCCGAGTGGTGCAGATCTTCCGGATCATGCGCATCCTACGCATCCTCAAATTGGCACGGCACTCCACTGGCCTCCAGTCCCTGGGCTTCACTCTGCGCCGCAGCTACAATGAGCTGGGTTTGCTTATCCTCTTCTTAGCTATGGGTATTATGATTTTCTCCAGCTTGGTCTTCTTTGCAGAGAAGGATGAGGACGACACGAAGTTCAAAAGCATCCCTGCCTCCTTTTGGTGGGCCACTATCACCATGACTACAGTGGGCTATGGAGACATCTACCCAAAGACACTCTTGGGTAAAATTGTGGGAGGGCTGTGTTGCATCGCTGGAGTACTGGTGATTGCCCTGCCCATCCCTATTATTGTCAACAACTTCTCTGAATTCTACAAAGAGCAGAAGAGGCAAGAGAAAGCTATCAAGAGAAGGGAAGCTCTGGAAAGAGCCAAGAGAAATGGTAGCATTGTGTCAATGAACATGAAGGATGCTTTTGCTCGTAGTGTTGAGCTTATGGATGTAGTCATAGAAAAGAATGGGGATAATATGACTAGGAAGGAGAAGCTTCAGGACAACCACCTCTCACCCAACCAATGGAAGTGGACACCAAAGCATACAGCTTTAGAAATAGATTCTAATAGATCCTTCAATGTGAGTGAGCATGGTTCTCCGGCCAATGTAAGTTCGTCTAGCCCACAGCACCTAAATGTGCAGAAGCTGGAGGAGATGTACCACAAGATGGCCAAGACGCAGTCTCAGCCTAACCTCAACACCAAAGATAGAGGGTCATCGGCAAAAGGCAGCAAGCAGAGGGAGGAAATTGAGATGGATAGCATCCCTGGCAATGCCACACGGGAGGGAATCATGGACATGAAAAGCCAGTCGAGCATTGACAGTTACATCAGCTGCGCCACTGACTTCCCCGAAAGCTCCCGCTTCTCACACAGTCCTATCGGCAGCCTGCCAGTACAGTTTTGGGCCAACCCCGGAATGCAGACCTCCCTCGAACGTGAGCCCGTGCTTTCAGCCCACAGTGTCAGCAAGCCTCCTGGGTGTAGCTCCATCCTAGAGATTGCCTCAAATCCAGAAAGTTCCAGGCATGGATTCTTCTTGGATAGCCCTCGTGGTTACCGCCTAAATAATCCTCTCAAAGGACATTCCTTCAAGGTCACCCTCCGGCGAGGAGAGGCATGCACCTCCTCCGCTTCCATGCAAATGGGAGGTGCTCCTCTGTCAGAAAGTTCAGCCCTGTCGGATCGCTCCCTTGTAAGCCAAGAGGTCTCCATCTATAACACGGCCAGTAGCAAGACACCACCTAAATCTCCTGAGAGCCTGAGCATGACACCTGCAATCTTCACATTTCATGACACCTCCATTAGTAAATATATTGATGCTGACACTGATGATGATGACCGCTTGGAGGATAGCTCTGACGCCAGTCCCTCTGCACGGCTGCTGGACAAAAAAAGTCCAAGGTTCAGCATTAATAGCAGCTTTCAGCAAGCGACCAACCACTTGGATGCTCCGCAGAGGATTATGGGCCAGAACTGCATGTTCCCCATAGAAAGTCGGTCTGTAATTGGCCAGGAGAACCACGTGACCCAAGATGTGCGTGCAGCGCAAGGGCTGCGGAATCGCGTTAACAAGTGTGATGACAGCATTTGAGTGCAAGGAACTGTGAGCTTCAGCTGAAGATGAAGCTGAAACACATAGGAAAGCTGGCTAGTAATGTGGCTAAAAAATAAAAAAATACGAAATTTTAAAACCTGCCAGGGGATTTACTGTGTGGCTTGACAAACTTTAATCCATACCAGTAACATTAATGGGAATAGCTCATTAAAATATGCTGCCACTGGTGTTGCTAAAGCCTGTGCCCAAAATGATGAGCTTACAGAGGCTAATGGAAAGAGACCCTCCCTCGATTTTGTGACACCCTCCCCCCTCCCCATCAGTAACAGTTTCTCCAGTGAACAGGGTTACACAGCCTAGCATGTGCTGTCCAGGGTAAGAGTAGGTTCCTATCCAGGAGGCTGTAGATCACTCAGCTGAAACCAGATAATGCTGGGGTGCAAAAGGAAGAGAGAACATGTGAAAATAGAGGACCCATTCATTCTGATCCAGCTCACCCTGATTGCATAGTCCTATCACATACTGTAAACTGGTCTCATCACATATTGTAGTTTAGGGAGCTTTGAAAAAGATACAAGCAACTTGCTGTTTACTTGCCAGCGTTAGTCCAACCCACAACCAGCCTTAGGTATATGCAAACCTGCCTTGTCTACTGTATTTGTCTGTGTGTATACTTGAGATGAAAACATACACGAGTATACGCATATACACAATGTAAAAGGTACATTCATATTGTGTTCATTTTGAAGTTCTTTTGCCTTCATATATCATTTGCAACGATGTATCAGTCAACATTCTTCGACACATTGGAGAGTGAAGACTTAGGGGCATTACTGCATGTGAAGAATTCATCAGCTCAACACTCCTGAGAAAAAAAAATCTACAAGTTTACAAATCTGCAGTTTTCTTCTTTGTGAGTGAAATCAAGACAAATAATCACTGTTATGAATCAAAATCAGGAAGAAATAGTATGTCACATTTTTTATACTCTGTTTCTAAAAAGCATATTGGAGCCACTCCATCCCGTTTATCACTATGCTTCATGTCAAAGCACCCAGTCAAATTCAACAAACATGTAGCATTCATCTGTAAGGAAGCTTATAGCTCATCTGCTTAGAGCATTTGGGACTGGACTGGGACATTGTCAATACTTATGAGATAAACCATCACATAAACCATCCAGTATTTTATCAGTTATTTTGTTTTTTTTTTGTGGATGAAGAGCAATTTAGAAAAGAGAAAAATACTGAAAAAGATCTGAAAGAGGAGTTTCAACAACTACAGTTTAATTTCATGCATATGTGTACCTAAAAACACAATTACTAGTGAGTGTTTACAATATAGAATGACATATTTTTCTGCTGTGATGTCACGGTGTGTATAAATGGTTACAGATTTCGCCCCCTCTGTCCTTTTTATAATGTAAAGAGCCAAAGAGTTTTTTTTTATTTCAGTTTGTATGGAACTGATGGCAGAGTAGGTGGAGGCTCCCATGAACAGCACAAATAATCCTCAGTGCTCATTTGCTTTTGCTACCTACATTATATGCTTAGTCCAAAGTTGGGCAAGAGTTTGAGATTAAGGAGGGCTACAAGATCCCCTGGGAAGTAAAATGCACACAGGTGCACTGGAGGGAGAGCGATCAGTGGACAGGTTAACAGAAAAGCCAAATAATTTGTTAGTTCTGTGGACACCTTGACCAATGAGAGGTGGTCCATCTGGGGTGGAAGCATATGAGGAGCCATCAGACAGTCTTACTGGCTGTGTCCGAATTCAGGGCCTGCATCCTTCAAAGGATGTAGTGCACAAAGGCATAACCTTTGTAGGCTGCGTTCTTAGAAGGTCAGATGGAAAGCCTGGTCAAATGGGATGGTCTGGCCATCACCAGCTGTTCCTGTCCTTACCCTTGAGTCACAAAGCACTGCTCCAATCATCTGCCACTTTACCTCAGGATGGATCCTTCACCACTAGGCAAAGGAGGATGCAGCTCTAAACCTCTGGGCCTTCGAAATGGGACAGCCTTTTTACCCTGCCGTGACGCATTCAGTCTTTGAATGCAGCGTTAGGAGGGTGCAGCCCCTGAATTCGGACACAGTCTCTCTTGGCGGGGAGGTTATGAAGGATGCGCGGCGTCATCGACAGCTTGGAGGGCCAAACATGGAAAGTTTTCGTGCCTCCAATGCTGCATTGGCCAAACAGGTTTCACATCAACTACTCCTGACACTCCAGTGAAAGCCCAGAGGAAAATGGTGTTACCAAGTTATCTGCGGTGTTGCAGAGCTTATCTGCATTCATCATGACGCATCCTGTAAGCCCATCGTGTCAAAGCACTTTACCGTATATGCAGTTTTGAGTTTATAGTGTCAAACTTATGCTACCCATAAAAGGAATATATTTTTTCATTTGTATTTTAAAATGTACTAACGGCTTTACGTGTTTTACATGTTACAAATGGTAGACATTGCATATACAGTATTTTGTGCCTTTGATGGTGAAAGTTTCATATACTTTTTTTTTGTATTTTTGGAAGGCTTGTCAAAAAAAAAAGATGTAGCAGACATTTGAGCATACAGCTGCAGCATCAACTGATGTGATGCGCACAGGTATCAAAAACAATGTCTTTGAGAATATCTACAGCTAGTTTCCATGGCAACCGAAGCCCCTTCCTGAGGCTCCGTGCAGTACGGCTGGTCTAATTGGATAATGGTGGGGAGGGGACGAGGTGTCTGACATCCCCAAATGTTTATTTCTGTGCACAGAGCCAGACACAGTCTCATTTATTTATGCGCATGCACACTTCACATGGATAACCCAAAACATGCACACACACACACACACACACACAAATCTATTTCACATGATGGCAGAGCTAGCGTACCTCTAATGACGTACAGCGTACACATTCTTTTCGCTGCTAGCTCGGAAAAGCTGATGTGTGAAGAAAATAGCAATGACTGCATAAAGACAGATGTTACCTGGTCAGTGGGTTACTGATTAGTGCTGCTTGGATGCCATTTAAATTGCGTAAAATTAGTGAATGGGAGGAGGGGTTTGCAAGGGCTGTCTTCTGTTTTGGTCCTGGAAATGTAGGGGAAGCAGCAATTGGGTGCAGACAGGTAGATGGCAGCTGTTCTTTTCCTCTTTACTATGTGAAGGGTGCGAATCTGCAGTTTATTTCAGACCCGTTTGTTGGGGAGCACATGCTTGAGAAATTTGGATAGCCAGACTGGAAATGCACTGATAAACAAAAGCACAGGAATTAAACCCTTGAGAAGTTCTTTTTACCTCCGTTTGTTTCCCTCAGAGATGAGGCCCGTTTAAGCTGCCGGCCTTTGCGTCAGCTGGCGTATTTACTTGACAGGTGAATGGCCTTTAGTAAGATGACAGCAGTCGACAGGAAAAAGTCCAAGAAGGAAATCAGTTACCCTGAGATAGCCTTCAAACTCCTCAAAATATTTAAGGCACTTTTTTTCTGATTCCAAGCCTATCCTTCAATGGTACTGACTGTTCTCTCTCTTTACAATGAAAGGCAAATAAATAAATCAAATGAAATGACAAACTCGACTGACTGTTGCCGAGTAGAGCTATTTACGAAGTATGTGTGCATCTGCGAATACTAATTTTGAGCTTTTTATGAAGTGTAAAATGTGCCAATGGCAAAAAGGTTAAAGGCAGATTTGAATGCATCTCCTGCTGTAATGATACATCTCTGGGGTTATAAATAACTGTCTGGGCCAGCTGGAGGAAACGGCACTCCATTGAGAGAGGCTCAGTTTCACGGGTGCCTTTGGTGGCTCCTGCCACTGAGCTCTGGAAAGGTAGACTTTGTAAGATCAGCCAACACACGACAGTGGGGGGAGGGGCGTAGGGAGGGTGGACAAAGTAATAGCCAGTCTTAAGTGAAGGGCAGAGCAGAAATCCGACCCCTGTGATTCCCTGAACCATTTTTTTGTGCCCTCTAGTTTTAAACCCAACAAAGTACTGACGGGGTTCTACATAAAGAAGAGAGATTGCTATAATTAAGATTCGATTTCTGAAATTCCCGGAGTTAATCAGACACTATGAATACTTAAAAAAAAACTCTAGTAAAGTAGATGGAAGCATGTACAGTACATTACCAAATTGCTTAGTTTTCAGTTAGATCCGACATAAATTAACCTAACCATTCATATTCCATTCAAAAGAAAATTGAAACATATTGAACATGTGAACATATTTCAGCCATTAAAGTAAGCTTGCAGTTTAAATACCATTATGCCTCCTATGTATTATAGTTTACCTTTTTTAAACTTTGAAATATTAAAGTGTAAAAAGGCCATATCACAAATACATACGCTGCTTTTCCCCAGCTTCTTTATGCTTATCATTTATCAATTTATACATGTTCATTTTTTGTTATAACAGTGTTTCTAAAAATGATTACTCATTGGCTTCGGCACCAAGTACCCATTACGTTTTGTACAACAAGTATTGAAATGACAATCAACCCAGTTCTATCCATGGACTAAAATTGCTCCACACATATACGAGTAAGCCTATGATGAGGAATGCTGTTTGCTGGGAGTGAAGGAGGGTGGGCTCATTGCCGGAAAGTACACTTTCTGTATGTTTCTGCAAATGTGAACTCACATACTGTAGGGCCGGGTAATAACTAATGTGCACCAAGTCCTAGGTTTATCCCTGTCATCCTCTGCCCCTTTCACAAAGATCAAATCAGGGCCAACCAGACCTCCTTTACTATCCAAAATAGAAAAGCAGGACCACAGTGGTCCCCAGGGCCAATGAGGAGTTAATTCAATCTTCTGCAACTCTGATGCTGGACACACATACGTAAGTGTTGTATATGACAGATCATATCTTGCAAAATATAGGGGTTGGTATTTTTTTTAACTAAGTTTCTAAAATATATTTTGATAAAATATTTATTTTTAAATTCTTGTAAACGAAGCAAACCTACAGGAAACGGACCTTAATGGTCGTGTCTCCTAAGTGGGGTCTTAAATCAAACAGAGACTGAGAATCTACCTGTTTAATCAAAATAAGCCAGAGAATCCTCTCAGACGGATCCACTAGCCCTCAAGGGAAAAATGGGAGTGCCCTGCGAAATGTGGGAAAGGTGAGGCATCTCCTTCAAGCACAGTCCAATCTAAGCATTTCTGCTCTCTGAGGACAGCAATCTCTGAGGAGGAATATATTTTATACCGAATGGACTGTCTACTAGTGCTGCAGATAATTCACAAAAACGATGACCTTTTCTTTGTTTTTAAGCGCCTGTGTATTTGATTGTTTGTTTGTATATATGTTTTCTTTAAGAGCACTTTATATCAGTTGTATATATATTTATTCAGCAGACTGCTACTAGCCACACATAACCTTCATCTCTTAGGATCAGGACCTTTACAGGACTTTGTTTTGAAATCGTTTATAATTGTCAAAAGGGGATTATTTTTACTGCAGAAAGCACAAACAAGTGAATATTTTTAATAAAATGGGAATAGCAAGCGCCATATAAATTAGCATGAAAGGTAAAGAAAACCACAGAGAGCCACCCTGTCCCAGTAAAAGGAGAAGCGAGTTTGGACTTTGCTTCCCATAGCCTTCGACGATGTTGTTTGTAGGTCTCGATGCTGTGTGTTTTGTAATGTTTCTACCTGTTGACTTTCTACGTTGTTGTTTCTGTATCACCTTCTGTTGTTTTAAGCATGTGGTACTATGAAGCTGTGACTATGTGTGACACTCAGAAACCCATTTAAGTCTTGTACAAATCCAGTGTGTCTAGTTGTCAGAGGATCTTTGTATTTCTTTTTGAAGAAACCCCAGCCATGACTTACAGAAAACTAAATAAACTACAGTAATTACTGATTTGTTGTAATTGTCTTCTGCATCTTCTCATGCTGAACAGAAAGTAATTGTACTGGTTTTGTCTAATATTGAAGGAATGAACTTGCATTACGTCCCATGAAGAGTAACTAAAAGTTACTGTTACCACAGTTCATTAAATGTGAAAAATAGCATTTCGTTAACATTGCTGTTATGGCTTTGTAAGTTGACTGAAATAAACAACACTCATACTCCCATAGAACCTTGATGCTTGACATCGAATGAACTTTTCGGTAACAGAGCATTCCATTTACTGGAAAATGTGTCCAAATATTGATTTTTCCATTGAGACAGTCTGATACAGTGTATTTCAAAAAAGATCTCATAATGCCCGCAGTAATGAGTATGAAAAAATAACACCATTTACTTTAATTAAACAAAAACATTCAGCGACACTTTACATTAACTGCACTTTCATAACGTATTTATAGAACATTCTGTGCACCATTATAATGTATTTTTAATGCATTCAAAGAACATTCATAAGCATCATATAAATGTAAATGTTAAAGCATTGCTTTCATCATACTTTATATGAATAAGACATGACAGCTGTAATATACATTAATGACAAATTTTATAATTGTATAATCATATAATGTTTGTTATTGATGTTGGCATGTTAAGGTATACATACATGCTGCTTGTGAAGGTTCTATGAATGCATTATGAAGGCGCAGTTAATGTAAAGTGTTACCAACTATTCACATATACATACACTAACCTGTTGTGTTGATTTGAGGAAACAAAAACACCATGCAAAACCATCCCCATTAATATCTGATAATATTAAAAACAACATAAACTACATTGTACGTATTCATCCACCTAACCACAGTCATCAATCACAGTCTTATCTCATGAATCCAATATCTAATTAACTTAGACTAAGTTTATAACCCTACTATTACTACTACTACTACTAACAATAATAATAATAATAATAACAATAATAATAATACTCATAATAAACATAAATCATAAGTCAAGGTGCTTGGCCACAGCATGAAAAGCACATGTTGAAATGAATGGGAGGCAGTGGATGCTGGGATAGGAGCAAGATTGCCGTCTTTGGGTACGGCTCCACATCGCCCTGTACTCTCAGCCTTGTACTGCCAGCCATTGCAGTGGCTGCTTTGTGGGAAATAGGGTGGATGTAGGAGGGGAGACGGTGACAGCAGAGAGAGATTTACAGGGAGCACTGGAATAGCCTTTACATAGGTACTGTATTACAAAACACTCAAAGCTCAGCCTTTATAGAGCAGACGTTCATACAGCTTCATATTTGCATATGAGTCTGGCACCTTTCCATTTTATAGCAATAAAAATGGAAGTACATGACGCTAGCCATATGCTCTTACTCAGTTCACTCACGCAAAGGCTTAATTATAATTCAAGAATTATGACCGAAAGAAATGTCTGCGAGTGATCAATGTATCTTTTTTCATGTCAAATGCTGCGACAGTCAGGTAAGAATTAGAAAGCCTTTGGAAAATAGGCCTTAAATTGCTTTCAATCTCAGAGTGCCCTCTAGTGATGACTTTCTGAACTTTATTTTTGCCAATGTGTTCAGTATCACCTATTATTGGTTGCTCTGATTTTAGGTAATGTTGGTTTGTAACTTGAAAATGATTCTGTTTTATGGTGGTTTTGCTTTTTGACACTTGCGCAAAGTAGATTATAAGTACTGATTTACCCAGTGTAAAATATTGTACCCCAAATGGAGCATTTGGGGTAAAAAGCTGACTGGGCAACTTAATATTAAAATATGATGATTAACTTGTGTTCAGGGGGGTTGGTGCAGTGGTTAGCACTGTTGCCTCATGCCCTGTCCTGGGTTGTTCCCCAGCTCTTGCCCGAAGCTTTTGGGATAGGCTCTGGGCCCTCTGCAACCTTCAGGGATAAGTGGTTTCAGAAAATGGATCGAACTTTTTTATAATGTTTTATAATGCTTTGTAATTACAGTAGTAATTGTAGCTGGTGCCTTCTCTTGCTTACTAGGTGCCCACCACTGCCTAGTTGGCACCCCCCTCTTGTATAGTCAGTGCCCCCTTTGCTAACTTGGCCCCTCTTGCCTAGTTGGTGCCCCCTCTTGCCTAAATGGTGCCCCTCTCTTGCCTAGTTAGCACCCCATAGCTATGAAGTGAAATACACATTGATAATGTACATATGTTGGTTATCCTATCAATCTAAAGTAGTGAAGATCTTCATTTAAATATACCATAAGGATATTTCACAAAGGTTCAGGGTATATCTGTAACACTGCATCCCAAAAAAATCTTGCTCTGGGGCCCATTATAAGAAGCTTATGGCACAGATCGGGGGGGGGGGGGTGGGGGTTAATCCAGTGACTGGCGACATTCCCAATAAGGGATCCGATAATCCACCAAGCTCCCGCAGGGGGGGCATTGTTTCCTGCAGTACATCTCCTGCATCACGAACAGACTGACCAATGGCATTATCTTCTTGAAATATCCTTACAGTATATTTAAATGGCTTGGTGTAAAGATCTTCACTACTTTAGGTTGACAGGATAACTAACATCTGTACATTATCAATATGTATTTCGCTTCATAGCTAACTAGGCAAGAGAGGGGCACCATTTAGGCAAGAGGGGGCACCTACTAGGCAAGAGAGGGCACCAGCCAGATAAGGGGGGTGCCAACAAAGCAAGAGGGGGTACCGACTAGCCATGAGGGGGCACCAACTAGGCAAGGGCAGGCTCCTACTAGGCAAGAGGGGGCGCCAGCTAGATAACGGGGGTGCCAACATAGCAAGAAGGGGCACCGACTAGCCATGAGGGGGCACCAACTAGGCAAGGGCAGGCTCCTACTAGGCAAGAGAGGGCACCAGCTAGATAAGGGGGGTGCCAACAAAGCAAGAAGGGGCACCGACTAGCCATGAGGGGGCACCAACTAGGCAAGGGCAGGCGCCTACTAGGAAAGAGGGGGCGCCAGCTTGATAAGGGGGGCGCCAACTAGCCATGAGGGGGCACCAACTGGGCAAGGGCAGGTGCCTACTAGGCAAGAGGGGGCGCCAGCTAGATAAGGGGGGTGCCAACAAAGCAAGAGGGGGCCCCGACTAGCCATGAGGGGGCACCAACTGGGCAAGGGCAGGTGCCTACTAGGCAAGAGGGGGCGCCAGCTTGATAAGGGGGGTGCCAACAAAGTAAGAAGGGGCACCGACTAGCCATGAGGGGGCACCAGCTGGGCAAAAATAAATAAAAGTTGCTCCAAGAATTTTATTTATACAATTTACTACAAACCCCCAGTCTTTTTTATGATTATGACAATACTTGCCCAGGTAAGAAGATGTTTTTAAACATTCATTTTAGTTCATATTCATATTTACAGGTGAAACTCGAAAAATTTGAATATTCAACTTAAAAGGTGAAACTAATATATGATATAGACTCATTACATGCAAAGTGAGATATTTCAAGCGTTCATTTGTTATAATTTTGATGGTTATGACTTACAGATTATGAAAACCCCAAATTCAAAAGCTCAGAAAATTTGAATATTGTGAAAAGGTTCAATTGTAGGTTCAAAGTGTCACACTCTAATCAGCTAATTAATCCAAAACACATGCAAAGTTTCCTGAGCCTTTAAATGGTCTCTCAGTCTGGTTCAGTAGAATTCACAATCATGAGGAAGACTGCTGACCTGAAAGTTGTGCAGAAAACCATCACTGACACCCTCCACAAGGAGGGAAAGCCTCAAAAGGTAATTGCAAAAGAAGTTGGATGAAAAGGTGCACAAGCAGCAGGGGTGACCGCAGCCTGGAGAGGATTGTTAGGAAAAGGCCATTCAAAAGTGTGGGGGACCTTCACAAGGAGTGGACTGAGGCTGTATCAAGAGCCACCACACACAGACAGATCCTGGAGATGGGCTTCAAATGTTGTATTTCTCTTGTCAAGCCGCTCCTGAACAACAAACAACATCAGAAGCGTCTTACCTGGGCTAAAGAAAAGAAGAACTGGTCTGTTGCTCAGTGGTCCAAAGTCCTCTTTTCTGAAGAGCGCAAATTTTGCATTTCATTTGGAAACCAAGGTCCTAGACTCTGGAGGCAGCATGGGTAGGCACACAATCCAAGGTGCTTGAAGTCCAGTGTGAAGTTTCCACAGTCTGTGTTGATTTGGGGAGCCATGTCATCTGCTGGTGTTGGTCCACTGTGCTTTATTAAGTCTAGAGTCAGAGCAGCCTTCCTTCTGCAGACAAGCTTTATGGAGAAGCTGACTTCATTTTCCAACGGGACTTGGCACCTGCCCACACTGCCAAATGTACCAAAACCTAGTTCAATAGATTCCCATGGGATTACTGTGCTTGATTGGCCAGCAAACTCACCTGACCTGAACCCCACAGTGAATCTATGGGCCATTGCCAAAAGAAAGATGAGAAACATGAGACCAAACAATGTAGAAGAGCTGAAGGCCGCTATTGATGCATCCTGGTCTTCCATAACACCTCAGCAGCGCCACAGGCTGATGGCACCCATGCCACGCCGCATTGCGGCAGTAATTCATGCAAAAGGGGCCCAAACCAAGTACTGAGTACATATGCATGATTATACTTTTCTGAGGTCCAACATTTCTCTATTTAAAATCATTTTTTTATTGATTTCATGTAATATTCTAATTTTCTGAGCTTTTGAATTTGGGGTTTTCATAATCTGTAAGCCATAATCAAAATTATAACAAATGAAGGCTTGAAATATCTCGCTTTGCATGTAACGAGTCTATATCGTATATTAGTTTCACCTTTTAAGTTGAATTACTGAAATAAATGAACTTTTGCACGATATTCTAATTTTTCGAGTTTCACCTGTATATTGATCCATATTTCATTGCTTTTGTTACAAGACTTCCAGTAGGAAAAAGCGGATAACAACAGCCAAAGTTTGTAAACGCGAGTGCAAATGTAGTCATGTTTCAAATGATCGCCTGAAAATGGGTGTTAAAAAATAAATTTTAATCAAATCAAATGAAACTTGACTGATCCAAGGGGAACATTAAGCTACTGAATAAATCATGGACTGGCACAGCAAGCAGTACCACTCACAAAGATTAATGTAATTCATATGAGCAAGCATTCATGCAGAAACACCAATAAGCAACAGCACAGGAAGAACCTCCAGTCAGCAGATTCCCAGGCACTGCTGTGTCTGTAATGCATTGTGCTGTCCCCTGAGTGAGACACTGGCAGCTGCACACACTGACATATCTGTCCTGAATTACGTTCATGGGCTTTGAAGATGTGTGTTCTTATTTTTTAATTCTATTTTGTTTATAGAAATGCTAATTCTATTTAATTCTATTTTGGTTTTTATTCTTTTGGTTTTTTATTACTTGTTATATGCACTCTCCCTAAAAAACTTTGAGCTGCATTCAGATGTATGAAAAGTGCTATAATTATAATTATTATTGTTGTTGTGAGTAATAGTAGTAGTATTACTAGTCCAGAAACTGACACAGGAAGACACTCCTCTACTGTTTCCCAGCAATCCAAATAATTCATGTTTAACCAGCCTGTTCCCTGGATGATTAAATGACACCCTCCCAATCCCAGCCGCCTCTGATGTTTCAGCCATGACTGTTATGTCCCATATTTCCCCTGCTCTGTTTTCTTCCTTCTGTGTTGCAGGTTGCCAGAACACCCTCAATTACTGGAGAGGTCTGATTACCCCCCCACACACACACACACATTCTGCAGGTAGCACTACCACACCACACACCCTTTTCCCCTTCTACCTACCCTTAAGTGAATATAATGCCTTTGCTCATTGGCCAATTTGTGGCGTGACTCCTTTGCCTTACCTCCTGAGAGCGGAGGTTGTAACAACACACCTGGATTTTAGATTCGGGAGAAGGCCGAGTATCAGAGAAATGGATTTATATTAATACACAACATGCTGGTCTTTTGCAGCTCCCCTCTACAAACCCTACTGAGTAAACATGAAAAGTAGGGTGCTGTTTAATACCTACCTGGCAGATAAATATTCATAACATTTAAATTGAGCCTGGATTACATTCTTGACTAGTACGTAGTTATCCCACAATGCATAAAAAGACGCATGGCCAAATAAATGGCTTAATCACAAAATGTTCGTTGCAAGGAGCCCACAAACTACAGGCAATTTAAAAACACCAATTCACCTAAATGTGTTTTTAAACTTTTTATCTTCATGTACAGGCTTTTTAAACATTTAAAAAAAACATACAGTACATTAAACATACAGTAATGTGAGCATATTTGTCATTGGGTGCCGAAACGAGAGAAAGTCCTTCGCCAGCATACATCTGTTCTTGCCTATTGTAATGCGTTTTCTTAATTCATCAGTACTTAACTACATAAATTGCACCGAATGGCACACAGGGTTATTTTACTGTGATGAAGATTATAAGCAGGGGACGTTTTGCTCAGTTAGACTAGTTGTTATTCAATATTGTTGCATATCTTGCTTTGTACCAGTAATCAAAGGTTTTGGTAAACACCATTAATGTGCAGCAATTGTTTGTGAGGACAACCTGTACGGGGGGTATTGTTAACAAATTTGGATAATTTTCCATATGGCAGTACATTCTGTTCATCATCAATCTGGTTGTGCATTCAGAATGCAGCTCGTCATTCCACAGCTAGCTTAAATGAGGAAAAATGCTGACAAATGAGACCAGCATCCTTGGCTTACAATCTGACCCGAGTACATTTGAAATGTATACCCCCTAAATTGCAAACACAAAGATCAAGATTGTAATAATGTTAAAGAACCACTGACATGGAAACAAGTAGTAGTCTGTTAGTAAGTAATCGTCTGTTATTTTTTAGTCGAGAATGATTGTCGATATGCTGACATACGTACGCGTTGTCGGTGGTGTGGTGGAGACCGCACTTGTTTTTGGCGGCAGTCTCAGAGCTAGCTGAATGCCCGTTGGCTACGAAAAAATCCGTGTATGTTATTTATAAGTTCATGAAACAACAGTCTGGACCGGTTTGTTTCCTTCTTCTGCATGGATTTTCCACTCTATCTACGATGAGACAGCATTAAGTAACAGCATTGTTTGTATTCGTCTGAAATTCCGTAAATAGCTGAACTGTTTTCACAGTTTGAGATATGTTTTGACATGTTTACATAGGTATTGGCTATGTTATTTTACCAATACCGTGACAATAGTGATAACCATCAAAAATTGGGTAACTAATCAGGATACAATTTTTTCATACCATTTAATCTCTGTTTTATATTATTTTATTCTTCCTTTAACTGATCAGGGACTCTTTTTATAGACGAATAATTTTAAATTTCAAGATGAAATAGATGGGACGTTTTTTGTTATGCGATTTCTCACTTGGCCCCCTTGGGGGACCGTCACATAGCCAGCTCCCCCGTAATTTGAGTTTGAGACCCCTGATGTAAAACATTAAATGATGATCCAGCTGTCTTTGGGTGATGCTGCTGAGCTGATCAGAGAGACACATAAACAGTCACTGTTTTGTTTTGTGCGTAACTGCACACAAGTTTTACTTACATTCCATGGGGAGCAGAAAGCTGAATGCTTTACAATGATGAGCATTAGCATTGGGGAAAAACAGACACGCAGAGGATCGTGCGATACACCCCAATGGGGGGGAGGGGGGGGCAATATCACAGGACATTACAGACGGTACATTTAAATCACAAAACCTTTTCAGCCCTACATGGAAATGTAGATAAACTTTTTCTTTTGTTTATGTTAAAGCACTCAAGGAAAATCAAGTGGTGTGCTCATATCTCCCATTGGGTCTGCCTGCATCACACAAGCACAAGCTAACCCTTTCTAACTAAAGAGTGGGGTTAAAATAATAACATCCAATTTTACCGGGGGGGGGGGGGTGGCATACAAGAAAGAATCAGCGCAGTAAGGATGGACTTCCACACGGAGCACAAGACAAAAATAATTCAGACTACAGTCCGGATTTAAAATATGTCTATTTGTTACACTGCAGTGCTGTGACAATTAAAATGAAAAAGTGCATTTGCACTGATTAAAGTCCAACATGGACTGAAACGTTCACACTTTTGCGCTCCATGCACTTCTTACATTCTGCCACTGTCTGTACAGCCCCACAGTGTAACAATGAGAAATGTTTAACATTCAGACTCTACTCTAAATCTTTTGTTCTCTCTGTGCGAGTCCTGCCTTGCTGCACTGAAACTTTTTCCCTAACTACTGCACCAGGGAAGACGACAAAGGACAGTTTTCAAGGTGCAGCTCAACCCTTGTGAACTACAAAAAAAAAAAAAAAAAAAAAAATCATATTTCATGGTTTTCCCCAAAATACCCTGGAGAAAATTAACCACCATGTAGCAGCTACGGCTATTCCTAGGAAAAGTAATTACGAATGCAATTAAATGACATTCTTTTCAATCTTTAACTGAAAATGTTAGAATATTTAGCAACTTTTGTAATTTTGATACCACAGTAACTTGCACTGTGGCCCACTAAAACAGTGTGATTTTTCTCTAGTGCTTTATTCAATTCCTCCATTAAGCAGTGTCTATATGGAGTTATCCAGAGTCTGTCCTAGGGTGCTTGAGTTAGTCTGTTTGAGGAGAGAGTCACCCTCCGTTTCTTGTTTACCACATCTAAGAAAAGAAAAAGAAGACGGGGAAAAAGGTTTGGATCAATGAATTGCCATTAAAATGAACTAACAGTAAGAAGTATGTAGGGTTCTTGTTCACAAAATTCCTTCTCCCTCCTAAGGGGTATTACAGGTGAATTCATATCATGATTCTAGTCCTAAAAAAGCAACCCTGCAAATTCTTCAAGAATTCACGTTCACCTTGCCCAAATTGAAAGACAGGTTTATGGTACCGTCTCCTACAGTGCAGTTTAAGCCATTTTTGGTCAAGCTGAAACACAACAAGTGCTAGTAGAGAATTTAAAACTTTGAGCACAAGTTCATATCCTGCCAAGTAAATGCTGGTGAGGAAAACCTTTGACATGGTTATCAACAAAGGACTGAATCATGATGCCCATTTAAAATACACTGTAATGGTCCTTGTGAACAAATGCTAAGCATGTCTTGATTCAGAATCACAACAGATTTCTAACCTGGGAACTGGCCCAGATATTGGTCCATTTCCAGTCCTGTCGCTGGGTTGCTGGTCCAGCTCTGACAATAACTTCAGTATATTCAGCGCAGCCTGTTTGGGAACAAGTAGGAAGTGTGAGCTGTCTAAACGGGGGGTGCTGTACAGAGTAATTTTGCAAATCGAAAGCACGAGAAGAGGCTGAGGAACAGAAAAGTGTGTCGGGGGCACACCATGTCGTGGCAAGACTCCACATCTTTCCCGATACCATGACTGATGAGGGGGGGCTGGGAGGAGCAGTTGATCAGTGACACAAACTCGTTCTTGTTATTCTTGGGAAAATCTTTGTACTCCACCTGCAAAGCCAACAAAACGCACCAAAAGCCATAGCTACTGATTGCCACTCATCTAACATTGCAATGCCCATGGTTTTCATGGATGCGGCCATAGCATGACACATAAGGTAACTAGCATGCTTGTCTGGTTTAATTTAAGGTATGCATGAGACAATAAACAAAGCAATCTGTACGCAAATTCTGAGGAAGTGCAACATTGTCAATAAATGCCACATACCTGCAGGCCCTGCACAGTGGCCAGGTAGCCCAGCTGCTCAGACGGACGTGTGAGGGGCCCAGGGGGCAGGTGTGACAGGCTGTTGTTACTCTTGAGAATGGTCTCTGCAGTCAGAGAGGTGCCGGCATACAGCAGCTCGTTGGCGATCATGGCAGTGAGGGTGGCCTTGGCAGGGTTCGGCGGCACACGGCTGTACTCCTTGCTGTGGTGGCCCTGATTGGCACCTACTGCCTGCGCCACCTCCGGCACCATGGGCAGGATGCCCGCAGGCAGCTGCTGGTGACTCATGTAGGGCAGGCGAAACTCATCTTCCTTGGTTCCTGGGATGACAAGGGGGTGAGACCAGAATGAGTGAGAAGCAATATGCAGAGCTGATTGCCCTTTGCCATGTCAAAGTAACTACAAGAGATGGCGAAGTTACCATGCTACTCCTGAGGTGACAAAGGCATGACCTGAACACTTACCCATGCTGTTATCTTCCACTGTGTTAGGTTCAAAGAATGTCACCTTTCTCCCATCTCCGGGTTTTTTGATTGGTGGCTTTGAACACACAGAAAAATAGTATACACACAGCTGCAGAGTCAAAGCACCCTGTTCAGTTACTTTGAATTTAAGACCTGTGTAACCTGTGTACTTCCAGGCTATTGTGAAATAAGACTGATACTGTGAAATATCAGCCCAATATGGTTGTATGAAGCTGACCTTCTCATCTGTTTTGAGGGCTGGTTTCGGGGGCTGCGGTTGAGGTACCCTGAACCCCATCAGCTCCAGCATCTTCTCAGCCGCTTTGCGTTTGGCGATTTTCTTGCTGGGGCCCATGCCCTCTGCACACTGACCGCAGACTTTCACCTGCACGGTGTGACACGCAACCATGGAGGAGATGATTATTGTTTCTCAGTCTCATTGCGAGTTAATGGCATGACTATCTTCCACCCCCCTGGTGAAACTGCTATGTGGCATAAACTCTCACCTGCATGACGAACTCCCTGCGTCGCGGCAGCCCCCTCTCTGTAACCAGGCTGTACTCGGGTTCCTTCTCCTTCTTGGCCTGCTGGATCTGTGCCAGGCGACTGATGGGGTTCATGCCCTGACCATACTCTGGGCTGGTCTGCAGCTGGAGAAGGTGCAGGCAGCACAGCACCAGCCTTAAAGCTCACACCACCCATACGGAGCATTAGGGCTGCATGATACACACCACAAGATGTAAAATGCAAAGCAATTATTGCGCATGTGCATATCGGGATGACGATGCTGAAACGATACATTGTGCAACCCTATGCAACACAAACATGCATCACGTCAAGGTGGAACTATATCGGGCAAAAAATCACATTGCGACATTTGAAATTTATGCAATAAATACTGTGAGATTTATAAAACAAAAAATTTTGAAAATGTACACAAAATAAAATACAGAATTTTCTACCAACAGAGTCTGTCAAATAAGTTGGTGGTGTTGCTGTGAGTTATGCAGAACCAAAGCAGTGCTTGCAAATCACTTGCTTTTGCTGAATATTCTCTCTATGGAATCCAAAATATTTCCATACAGCCAGAGAGTAATGTCCTTTGGTGACCAGTTCTTGTTCACTTTATCCTCCTCAGTCGTTTTCGTTGTATTACTCATAAATGCACCACACCGACTATTAGTGAGTGCAACAGCAAGGATGAAGATGATAATAATTGTCTCGCAGAGTGCATGCAGAACTCATGCAAACGTCTTAATATTAAAAAGGAACTATCATTAAAATTGCAAAACTTGCAAAGTTTTATGTTTCAACATAACATAAACAAAGGTCTCAACCCAGTTCACTTTTGCAGACTTCGTGATGTGACAACTACATGTTCAGAACATGCAATGTTGATATTTGAATAAATCTCACCCCAAAGTGATGTGCAGAGTGAGGACAGTGATCTACTCCCAAACTATGGCCCTCTGTTGCCAGATCCAAACTGACTACATAAAAAACTTTAAACTCTCTGAACTTCCCACTGATTGTGCTTCCCATCATCCAAATACCCCCCGACACGGAGGTAATATGGGTAACATGGGCCTGACCTTGATGATAGACTTGGTTTTCTTCTTAATGCGTGGCTGCAGCTTCTCCAGGACGGGCAGCTGGGGGAGTCTGCGCAGCTCCTCTAATACTGCTGTTGCTGCACACTTCTTTGCCAACTTCTTACTCTTGCCTTCACCTTCAGCCGAAAATTCACCTACAGTGACCCGTACCACAAAGCTCTTCATGTGTGGGGGGCCTGCCTCCTTTAGCACCTGGGGGGGGGGCAGCAGACAGTTATAAAACTTAGCGAAGACAGGGATATGAAAAAGGAAAATACATTAGTAAAATTTCATGTGGAAGGCAGGAGGAACAACCCCCACCTCGAAGTTCACTGGCATGTTTCTCTTCAGAGCAATTTCAAACACCTGGCTGATTTCCGATTTATTGAGGTTCTCTTCCAACGTCTCACCGTTTACCTGCGATAAAACGAGTTTGCCTTTATTTCACTCAAACAAGCAGGATAACAATGAAAATGGACCCTCAGACTGCAAGCCAATGGCCGTCTCACCTCAGGTAGCTCCTCTAGCAGGGCCTCCTTCTGCAGCGTCCTCAGGGCCTTAGAGGCCGCATCGTGCTTGGCCGCCTGTCGCGTGCGGCCCTTCCCATGGAACTGCTGGCCTCCGATTGACAGCTCCATGTGGTACAGGACTGGCCCTACTGGTGGGAAGGTGTAGTAGTACCTGTCCCATGTCAGAGGAAATGACTTATAAAAACAGAGCTCACAACAAATTCTAATACAACAGTGCGTGATCATTTTGCAATGCAGTAGCATTACCAACATTTACTTTACACTTGCATCCTGGTTTCCTCACATGCAGAGAAAATTCCATAGGGCTCACAAACTGTTTAGATTCCTACATGAGTGGCCCCTAAATGTCATGAAAACCCTAAGTTATAATAACGGCATCCTTATTTACAAGACATGCACATTTTATACTGTCGCAATGGTTTAAACAATCACAGTGTCTGACTGCAAACATCTGAACTTTGAATCTTGGAAAGACAACTGCAGTCAGGTGTAGGTTTTACCTGCCATACCGTCAAAAATAAATAAAACACAATGTGTTAGCTGCTTGCCACAACACAATTCTAAGTACAACATGGCCTTATCAACAGACAATTGTCAGAGTGTTAGCTTGCTTTGGAAAAAAAAACCTGCATATAAATCTATTTAAAAAGTGGCATGTTTGGTCATCTGCCACAGGCCAGATTCGAAGGCATCACTTACCGTGGATAAGGAGTAGGTGCCCTGATGGTGTAATTGAAACTGGGTCTCATTCCAGGGTAAGGGTCAATGGCCTTATAGATGGGCTTCTTTCCCAGCTTCATACAAAGTGCATTAAGCTCCACAGTGTGTGTTATGCTATCTGTAAATTAATGCAGAAAATGTATTACTTTGACATTCAGCGTTATTCTAACGTACACCCTTTACTGCCCTGTGAAACCTTAGTGTAGAACATCCAGTTATCAAAACTAAATTTTCTGTGAAGTGGGCCCCCCTTTGAATAGAAAATAATGCCTTTCTTGACAAGTAGTTTGTCGCTAAGTCTACATAATAGACATCTCATAGCAGGAGGCAAAACCTTCAGCCACTTCCACAAGCTGTGCTGAAGAGGGACCTCATCCATCAGACCCTGGTTATCTGATGCTGTGAGCACACCCCAGCCAAATGGCGTGCGTTTCATTATTTTAGTCTTTTGACAGACCGCCCACTTTACGTAGGCTCTCTACTACTTGTGCTTTTTAATAATTTAATAATTTTGATCCTAAAATTATGCCTGAAAACATGGCAACATGGCCATTACTGGATATTTTCCCTTTTGTCCGTGCTGTGGTCACTCATCTGTGGAATACCCCCTGTATTTAACCGGCTGAGTTCTTCTAATGCACTTGAAAAGTAATTTATATTTGTTGTAATAGTACACTTAATAAGGGCTCCTCTGGCCTGCTGATACCATGCTGGAGTTGCCTGCATGGTCCTCTCCTCTTCTTTGAATCCATAATGAAGCAGAGTGCTCATTCTGCCTAGTCACTACTTACACTTGTCCTTCCTCCAAGCACCTTTTCTTTACGACTTGCAACATGAAAAAATAGGTTCCCAGACTTCCAAGATGATGGTAAAATGAAAATGTAAAAATGAAATAAAACATCACCTTTAAGTCTTTAACCTAATCGAAATATCGTGAAATATTGTAAAAAATCAAGTCATAGTCTCCCATACATTACTAGCCCACGCTGCTGTTTTCTGTCAAAACGCTATTATTCTTTACGCTTTCTTCTTGCTAGGGTGGGTGGTCTTGGTGGTGCCAGCTGACATTTCAGACACTTGAACAACTCTTCAGATATGTTTCTATATGATTCTGTAGTTTCTGTTTTATTTTTTATTACCATTTATCAATTACACCATATATTGTTTCCCATGGTAACTATCATATGGCATGTAGTGCGCACTAGGTAGAGTAGCTGGGTGTATGTTTATTTTCACTTACGTTTACGCATTTATTTTTTATTTCGGTCATACATGCGAGTGGTCGCAAGTCACGTAATTCATAAACTACGGCCAGTCTTTACAATGATAGTCACGTACAAAATAATACGACTCCCTTTTTACTCCTCATTTTAACAGCTATTGTAAAATGTTTAAGTTCATTAATCTGTGTCGTCAACACACTTTTTAAAATTGTGAAGATTCTCGGAAATTTATACACCACATAATATAAAATAGGGATTTTGTCATTCTGACAAGTTCCTGGTTGGGAGCTAAACCAGAAATATCAAATATGTAGTGAGTGTGAGAGGTGCCAGATACATGATGAACATTTGAGAACATCTTAAAAACACCTGTAAAAACATCTGTGCTGGAGCCATACCTGGATTCTTGCCTGTGTTGCGTGGGCTGCGCATGGTGGGCTTGGGAAGTGTGGTTTGGGCCAGGGCAGCAGCAGCAGCAGAGTGTTGGGCCTTCTTAATGCTTGTTCCCTCAGCTTCCCAGTGCTGCTCCCCCAACGTTAACCTCACTGAAAAAATCTTAATGAATGGGAAGTGGGGGGGGGCGGGGCAAGGATGGGGTTGGGGAGGCAGAGATGAGCTAAAATACATAATATTTTTAAATGGCGTTCCAAGTGAAGCCATTATCTTGTTCACTGTACATTAACAGCTCAAAGCACGAGTTGAGCTATTAGAAGAGAAAATAGTTCTTGGCTGAAACTTTAACATTTAATGCATTTGCAATGCAGGAATTGTGAAAAGTGCATTTTTTTGTGATTACCTTGGCGTGAGCTGGTCCCTGTTCACTAAGGAGTTTGTATTCCGGCTGGATCTTGTTGAAACGGGCTAACTCATTCACCAGACACATGGGGGTCTTCTCTTTAGGGTTTGCCATGTTGGGTGCTGAAACTAAACAATTTGCAATAACAAGATAATTATAAGCAAGGTTTGGCATAACTGGTATGTAAGTACGCATTAGCTAAATAAAGGTCAAAATCTGTGGTAACCTTTATTATGCAAATACATGATTACAAGCCAACAACTATTTGGAATTCCAAATACTTTTTGTAAAAGTCCAATTAAGTAATCTGCCTTTCAACCCTTTAACTGGACCCTTGTTCTGGACCGACTTCATGGCTATGTTATTCCTTTTGATGGCTTGCCCTGTAGCAATTGACTAGTCTGCACCATACACAACAAAACAGCAGGGGTGGTGGTCAACAAATTTTATAAATTACTGTTCATGATTGTCAATCAAGAGGTAAATACAACTATTGCTAACCTTACTTAATTTCAACATATTGATTTTGATTGACCGAAGGAAAAAAAAAAATTACTTTGAATTCCAATATTTATATGAACATAATCAAAGTAATGTAATTAAAACAATGGCGTTATAAAATATAAAACACCAATATACAAATACATCCATTTAGTATGTAATGTGTTTTCCCAAATCATTTTAAGAATCTGCAAAATTAACATGAAGATTGTTATGCAAATTCATGTCTAGTTTCCAGTAAAAGCAGAGCCGAAACCCTCATTTATTCCTCTGTTAGTCAAAAGAAAACTATAGGGAACTATGTTCAATTTTCTAGCTCAGTACCACTGTTAACAGGCTCTGCTAATGCACTCTATTTCAACACCCCCTATTTATTTATAGTATCAATTTGGAACATACACTCAGGGCCACTTTATTAGGTACACCTGCTTGTTAAGACAAACAGCCTGCTCCTCAAAACAGCAAACCATGTGGCTACAACTGAATTTATAAAGCATGCAGACACAGTTACTATGTGGTTATGCATTACAATGGTTAGGATGAGTGATCTTAAAGTGATGTTAAAGATGATTATTGGTGTCAGACATAGTATATACAGGATTCCTTATGTGTGCAGAAATACATCTCCCCAGGCACTTGTCAACCATTGAAGTAGCTCTGGAGACAAAACAGGGTCCTACCTAGTATCACACAGAGGTACCAAATAAAGTGACAACTGAGTGGATACTGATAGTATTTAAAATAAACTTCAGCAAGCAATTCACCTGCAAAAATAGAACGCATCTAGCTGGTAGTGTAAAACACTACTGAAAAAAAAGATTCTGATATTTCCTAAGGCTATCTTAATACATTGCCAGTCAATGACTTTTCACAACATAGCACAAAGTACAATGCAAGCAACAGCTACACCTATAGAAGAGATGGTCTTCAAATTAATTCATACTCTAGCAGGTGTATTGCTTTTTGCAAAATAAAGGATGTCCTCTCACCATAAAACAAAACTGAGCTCATGGTAAAAGTAACCGGCAAGAGGCAGTTAGCACGCAAAGACATACTCCTACCTGCAGGTGCATTGAAAGGCGTGACTGAGGCAGACGGCAGGGCAGAGCTCCGCAGGGGGTGGCTAGCACTCTCAGAGGGCAGGGTCCCAGAGGCACAGGGAATACTGAAGCCTGGCTGGGGCTGGGCAAGTTGCATGGGCACAGTGCTGGGCAGGGGAGTACTGAGAGCTGGTTGGAACTGGACCTGCGACATGGTGAGTGGCTGGCAGCTGCCGATCGTGATCCTTGGGTGGCAGAGCTTCGAGGGGCAGAAGTAGAGGGCGTCAGTGTAAGGCAGGTATGACGTGAGGCTGCAAAGCTTTTCCTGAAGAGGGAAATGATTTAACGTTATCATTGGCCACTGGTCGTGTCATTCATCTTTTAGCATAGAAGAATGCCAATAAATTATTTTACTGTCAGAGCTGATGCTTTAATTCAAACAGGCTATGAAAATACAATGAATATTACGTAAGGATAATTACTATCATGTATACAATAAACCTAGAATCTGAATTTCCACAAATAATTTCATACTAGTATAAAAAAAAAATTATTATAATAAATAGATGTGTTTATAATAATTATTATTGTTATTATTCTCAATAATATTAACGATGATTATTACCATTATAAAAAACGACTGGCCGGGAATAGTGCATATAAATTGTCGCAATGACATTATTCCTCTTAGCGAGACCGAGCAAACGCTGGGATGCACTGAAGCCAAAAGATGCGGTGTTAGAGGCTTCAGACAGAACATTTTAGCAGAAATAAAGCAGCAGCACGTCGCGGCTCCGACATGACTTGGCCATCCGTCCGCGGCCTAGGCGCCGGCCGGCCAGCTGCCTGCCAAACTTTCCTGCGCCGGCTGACATTGTGCTCGGGGGGGAAACACCGAGTGTGAGTCCCGGTGCTGCCGCGTAGGAGCGGGCAGATGCAGCCCGTCCCTGCGCCATGTTCCCGGCGGCTCTCCGAGCTGGGGAACGGGAGCTTCGGACCTGTCAGGGCAGGTCACAGCCGCCAAGCGGGGGGGCGCCAAGGATGCGAGTAGCCAGGGGACGCGGTGACATTTGGCCCGCTTAGGAGCCACCGCTTCCCGCATGAAGTGCGGCGTCCGGCCGCGGTCAGTCGCCCTCCGGTAACGGGCCGGCTGGTTTAGCCGCTACACCCGGGAGCCGGGCACCAGCGCCTCCTGCTCAGTCACCTTACTAACCGGGGGGGAAGCCAAAGAGTGCGAGACCACCAGAGCCCCGGCGAGTATCGGAGGCGGGCGGGCGGCCGCCGGGCTGTCAGGGGGGCAGGAGCCGGCCGGCCGAACGGGGCGCGTCTGCAGCGCGCATTCTCCCCGCACATGACAGCCGGGTCCGCTCCTCCAGCGCAGCCCCGCTTCGCCGCCCGGACCCGCAGCGAGCCGCCGTAGCGCACAATACGCGAGCCGAGCCGCCCATACAAAGGCGCCCCAATGAGTCTCACCTGCTATCCGCTCCGTGCGGGCTTTAATCACTCCATGGGCTTGGGGGCTGTGAGGTATCCGTGTTCCGTGTCGCCGCACTCGCACAGCGCTCCCCCTTGTTATTTGACATAAAGTGTTTGAGAAGTGGTGGTGAGAGGAGGGGGGGGGGAAAGGCAGACAAGGCAAACACTAAAGAGAATGGCTCGGGCTCAGCTGTCCCTCGCCAGGAAGTGACGCAGGCGGCCACCGGAAGTGGGGACTCACTACCCACCCAGCGCCCCTTACAGCGGAGCTTTGCGCTTGCGGTCAGGTGCACTCGGCTGCTGCTTAAATCTGTGCTGCTCCCATTTAACATGCGGGCACATCGGTGGCGCCCTTGACTTATGCGCAGTTTAAAAAAAAAAAATGGATAAAAAAAACCCCGCATAACTAAGGGTATCAGAGCCCAGCTATCGCACTAAACAGATTCAGTTTGTGTACCCCCAGATTGTTCTAATCAATCATTGAGTTTGTGTTCCATTAGATGCAAAGCAGAATGTTTAGCAGGCAGTGTAAATATTCTTTGTTCTAGGAAATGAAAATCCCTGTCAAAATGTTTTAAAGGACATGGAAACGATGGCAATCGCCCTAAGTCAAAGCACTCGAAACACACCATATTTCATACAAGTGCTGTTCTTTATTAGCAGAAACCTGGACAATACATAGACAAGACTACATCCAAGCAGCCTGAATGCAACAGAGAAAAGAGAAGGGCTCCCCTAGCAAACAAGAACTACACAGCTGAAGCTTCCAAGAATAGAACAAATGTAAATGGCAAAAAAGCCCAAACCTGCTTCATTAGTTTTGCAGGCTGGTGTGCAAACCAGCTTTATGCTAGGGGACTTTCAGTACTGCAAAGGTATATCACTCAGTCAATAATGGCATTGTTACTTCACAGGAGGAACCAATTAGATGTTTGGATATCGAGACTGACAAGTGGCTTGATGCACAAATCCACTTAAAGCATGAAACCTCAACTAAGCTCTGCTGTGTGATGTAGCAACCCTGTCCACACATTAAATCAATCCAGTTGCACCAAGGAAGCATGCCAATCACTTGAAGGCACCTTATATGCCAAATCAACATTTTTACTTGCTTTCACTTTTGATGCAATATACCTGCACAATTTAAAAACCTTAAAAAAAAGCTCCAGTCCAGATGAAACATGTTGAACCAGATTTGACATTTTTGCTTTGCAATTTTTCTGTCCAACAGACGCTGGTAAAGTCAACCGTTCAACTGTGTCCTGTCTAGTCGCAGTCCATTTTCCATATGGATCTCTTTAGGGCATACACTTCTGTCCGGCACTCTGGGCCCCGTTACACCAACTGCACACTGGCGGCTTGCAAATAGCCCTGCAGGAACTGTAGGGCCTCTGCGTTGAGACTGGTGCTTAGCATGGAGGGAACCTGCCAAGGCATATATGGAAAAGCAAACAGTTTGTAGTGTTCTACTTTAATATTTGCCATCTCAAACGAGTTATACAAATATACAGGAGCCAGTTACTCACCCTTCCAGGACAAGCAGTAGACAGTTTGTGTAGAGACTGGGCTAGCAGAATCTTGGGGTTGCTAACAGCATCTCCAATAGGGTCATGCTCTTTCTTTCCAGCAAAAGCTAATTGGGAAAAGGCAGTTTGGTACCCAGGAGTGTCCTCAATGTCAATGAAGTGCTCATCATCGGGGATGCTGTCATCTTCTGGCAGCTCAAACAGACCAATCAGAGCCTGCAGCAGTGGTGACCTGCAGGATGATGAGCACAATTAAATTAATGAAAATCGATGATAATAATCATTAGCCCTAAGCTACAAATAGACTTCTTCCTCACCAAAGTTTGGTGTATTCTGTGTCCATCATAGCTGGACATTCTGTCAGAATTTTGGTGATGCCAACTGCACATATCTTCTTCTCCACTTGGCCAGAGATCTTTTGCACATCTGGAATCACAATCTTCTCCAGCACCATGCCAAACATCCTGAGAGAAACAAAGAGGTATTAGTAATTCAGAATCAAGGCACCTCTTCTAAATGATTAAGCATTTAATTCAAGCAAATCTCTCCATAAATACTTTCATTAGAATATTTTCACTTAAAGACTAGACACTTACTTTGGCTGTATGTTGTCAAATATCTCTTGCAATGCAATTGCTCCATACTTGACACAGTACAGATTGATGAAGACCAAAAAACCTGTTAAAAGCAAGACATTCACTGTATACAAAGGCATTCAAGTCCAGCATATACAACTCATACAACTCATTTCCCTATACACTTGTGCTCATCACTTTAAGGTAATCAGCACAAGTAGAGAAACTATAAAGACAGATGGGATGTTGCCTGGCATACAGCAATCATATTCCATACATTCCAGAATGTTTTAAGATCAGAACTTGCTACCCCCCCCTGCCCTGGACTCACTCTTGATGAACTTGGTGGTTTTGGAACTCTGCAGCCTTTGAAATAGCAGGATAAATATTTGTTTCCTGTACTGAGTGATAGACTCCCTGAAATGCAGGAGAGACAATTACGGTTCTGCAATTAAAACAGTTAAATTAGCTCCTACAATAAATATAGCAGCATCAAAGGGTGCCTACTAGATGCAGGCAGAAGTGAGACTGGATTATACATGGGTACATTTTAAATGTTCTCACTTACGGAGGCATGTGCTCAATGATGCTATTCAGCAAGTAGAAACCCTGGTGGTCATTGGCCTTGGAGGCAATAAGCTTCTGGAATACTCCCAACAAACCCGGCTACGAGAGGTCAGAGGAGCCAAATTAAACTTCAGACGTCCATTTCCAAAGCTTTAAGATTCAGCATGAACGCTACAGTACCAGCCAAAAGTTTGGAGATGCCAAGCCACCTACAAAGGAGAGTGAGGGTGTCGTATCACATGATCTGGCCACCTGACCTAACAGTGGAGATGGTTTGGGGAGAGTTTGACCTGAGAGTGAAGGAAAAGCAGCCAATGAGTGCTAACCACGTGTGTGGGAACTCCTTCAGGACAGCTGGAAAAGCATCCCAGGAGGCCACCTCATGAAGCTGGTGTAGAGGAAAAGGTAGGGCCAGTCCGCCCCTGAGAAATAGGGGTTAAGGACCTTGATGAAGGGTCCAATGGTGGGATCACTCTGCTAACCATGGGCTTTGAACAGGAAACCTAAGTCCTAACCCACGGAACCCTGTTTAGGTCAGTGCAGTCCATACATGTTGTAGTTTTGATGCCAATAATAAAAATTTCTAAAATGTTTATCTACATTTCCATGCATGTCTCCAAACATTTGACTGATACTGTATTTCAGGCAGCTGTGTGCAGCACAGATTGCATACATGTGCAGTAGTCAGAAGCCCAGGGTTACTCACAATCTTGTCAGTGGCTGTGGTGGCGATAGTGGCCCCCCCTTTCTGCAGGTAGGCCTGGAGCAGGCGCACCAGCGGGGGAATGTTGCCGGTACGCTCCCAAAGCACAGGCTGCAGTAGGTGGGGGAACAGTGCCATGTAGGAGGAGGGAATAGTGTCGGAATGGATCTCCAAAAGCAGCGACATCACCTGGAACACGTACGGCACAAATTCTGGAACCGCAGGAAAAGGGCAGGAGTTAGTGATATAATATGACAAAAAATGCACATCATAAACTGCAATGCGTGCCTTAGCTAGAGGAGCTACATTCTAAGGTGCGGCAGACACCCAATTATTAAGATACTGCTGATGACACCGTGTGCATGCCAGAAATTATTGATGAAGGGAGAAATACATTTCCAGTAAAATTAAGAGTAAAAACATTTTCAGATGTGACTTCTGCTCATCCACAGAGGGCAGGGCATGTGGAACATAACTCCGGACAGCAGTTCCACCCAAGTGAATCACATACCCTGCACATCATTCTGCAAGATCTCAGTGAACACTGGAAAGAGTGCCTCTTCAAAGCTGCCCACTGTGGCTGGGTTAGCCTTGCAGGTAATTCTGATGGATAGGCAAAGGGACTCGAACAGGTAATGGTTAAAGTGCGGCTTGCTGGGATTCTGAAAGAGAGAAAAATGGGTCAAGAGTTTTTGAAGATATTGAATATATACATATACACACACACACACATATACATATATAAGTAAAAATGGTCACAGATCAAACTCAGCCTACCTTACTGACAAGGAGGAGCTTGTGTGTGAGCTGACCAATCAGAGTGGGAATGTATGGCACAATAGCCTCCTGCAGCAAAGAGAAGCTGCGCATAATTGCTGTAAGTAATAAACATCAAAAGTGAGAGATGCTGCATATGCACATGCGCAGTAAGACATACTGATGATAGCACTAGCTAGTGGCAGAACAGAACAAGCCACCTTTCATGATATACTCATTCTCAGAAGATCCGGGCAATGCCAGTGCCTTAAACAGGTTGTTCAGGAGTTGCTCTGTGAAGGGGGCAATCTCGGCTGGGGAGATTCTACGGGACCAGAGTGAAGCAAAAACACAATCAGCATGGCCACTCAATTAAAAGTTGGAAAATTACAGGTTTAAACACTTACAGAGTGGCATCACCTCTAATTGAGAAACTTCAGGGGTAGCAGATTACAAGTGCAATGGCTGAAGATACTTGCATTGTTAAGCCTAGTTCATACCTCATTCTTCTGTGTTTTATTACAGTCGGTGTATGATCACGAGTGCAGACTCACATAAGAATACTACTACATTTGTCCATGCACAGAGATGGTCGCGACTGGTGGATGCACACAGCAATGCGATTCCACCAGACCATCGATTATCAATTATTATACAAGTATAGACAAAAAATAAATAAATTGGGCCTGCATGTGCACGCGGTACTCACTGTGCACGGCCCGTAATGACAGAGAAGTGAAGTTTGAACTGGGCTTCAGAGTGAAGTACCCACAGCTTGGATGTGTTGGGGAGGACTGGTACAATGCTCCTCAGCGGTAAGCCACCAGGGTTACTCACAGCGTGGAGTTATTGGGCCCCCGCATGGTGAAGAGTCTCTCCAGGGCATGAGCAGCGTAGGTGTGCTGTACTGTGCTCTCAGCCTGAAGGTGGGCCACCAAGAGTGGCATGGCCTGGAGAAGCTGCTCCTTTGGGAGCTGCAATAAAGGGGTACAAGAAAGCAAGAAGTTACTGGGTACATATGTAGACAAAAAAAAACAAATTCTGAAGGGGCTGTGGAAGGGTTTCTCACTTGACTCCTGAAGATCATGACATATTTGATGGCGTCGGCCTTTAATACTGGAAACTCATTTACTGAAAAGATACAAATGAACAATCTCAGTGCTGGTAAATTAACAGACAAATAAAGGTTTGGGACATGGAAAAATGGATTACCCAGAAGGTAAGCAAGCCTGGCACTCTTACAGTTTACTGAAACCTAGCAAATCTTGTGTAAAATTAAGGCAACCAGCATTACATTGTGCAAACCTCTGACATGGTATAAAATCTTACCGTTTGGAGACTTCAAGTCCGTAAGAATGTGGTTCACAAAAAATTCAGTCAGGTTCACAAGTTCGTTCGCTTGAGTTATTCCATGCTGGGACAATGAGAACAAAGAACATACATGTATTCAAAGTTCTATTCAAATGTGCAATGAAGTATAACGTCACATTCAATAGATTCAGATTCAGATTTTATTTGTCACATACAGAGTCATACAAGTACGACATGCAGTGAAATGCTTATGCAGTAACCGACCTAGTCATAGACATAAGGATAGAAGAGGCGAATAAAGAAGTCTAAGAAGCCAATCTAAATAAGGTCCTCCATATCTCAGAACATCGGTGTCCCTACCTTCTGTGTCTGGGCTTTGGAGGCCAGTGAAGTCACCAAGTAGATGGCTGCATCCTTGTGCTTCCAATTGACTCCGGGGTTTTTGGCATATTCTCCAAGCATAGAGTTTACATAGCCAGAAAATATGCCAGTGACTGGGCCCTCAAAGAACTTGCACAGGCCACGCACCAGATCACAGGCTGCCCGACGACGGGTATCTATATCTGTAAATATACCACAGAAACCATGAAGTCACAGAATTTAACAATGCATCCCAATAACAAGCATTAAAACATCCACAAGCTTCCACGTTGCCAAAGTACAGTTTGATACCAGAACATTTTATAAGTTCTGTCCGGATCAGCAAAACTGAACAAGCACCAATCCTGCATCTCATTTTAGGCACTGCAGAACACCGTTACAGTCTTCAGCAAGGCAGCACACAGAGCAGAATGCGTCACAGAAACTAACAATGCGTGTGCCCCCGAGTGAAGCCAGTGACTAATAATGCCATGAAAACATGACTGCAGTTACCAGATCCTTCTAGGTCCCTTCTTATGTACTCCTCAGAGTTGTCTTCAAAAGCCTCTTCATCTGCACCTGTAGACAAGGTGGTCAAGTCAATTCAGCAGAGGATACAGAAAAGAGAAAAATAAATATTGCAAGCGTGTAATAAGGAGAACTCCCATTTAAGATGGCCTTTTCTGAAATGTTATACACCAGGAACCAAAAATGCAGACTATTTTCAAAGGTACGAGCCAATCAGCCAAGTAGATTTTCAGTAACTTTCAACTTAAAAGTCAAATGGCATCAGGGAAGAAAAGCAGTCTGAAAGAGTTTAAGTTATATCTCATAATATAAACCCTCTATAGCCATCTTAATAAAACTAGAAAGATAAAAGCATTGCCTTTGTTGAATAGAACTGCTTACACAACAATATTTATTTGCAAAATCTAAAACATACACTGGGCTGTTAGCCTAGCCCCATTTCAATAAGGCAAAAATAATGCCTTCTGTTCCCACTGAGTTGGGGGAAAACTTAACGTTATGATATCATGCAATTGTCTCCATCTTGAAACATTATGAACCATGATGTTTTTAACCACTGTTATCTGGCACCATCACCACCA